>FIZU01024993.1:0-18623 GCA_900064475.1 Pseudococcus longispinus
AATTTTCGGAAATTCCCGGGAATTACCTTTCGTTCCCGGGAACATAACAACACTGGACTCACAATTTTTGTGAGTCCGATTAGAAGACTCGAACACTTGCGAGTCTTTTTTTGCTACTCCGAGTCTTTATTTTAACTATTTGTGTTTCCTATGTAATTTATAATTGGTTAATCTTAGCAATTTTATTTGTTTGGTGCTGGTTGTTGACAATTAAAACGAAAGTGAAAAAAAAGACTCGAAAAGACAGGGACTCGCAAAAAAAAAAGAGACTCGGAGTCACAAAAATTCTCGAAAGCGACCCGCAAAAAGAATCGCAAGGGACTCGCAAGCGACTCAGACTCGTATTGAGACTCTGAGTCTTTTCAGTATTTTTCACTAAAGATTCGCAATCGGGAGACTCGGAGTCGTAATTTTCGAAGACTCGCGCATTTCGACCCAGAGTCTGAATTTTCAGAGACTCGCGCCAACTCTGATCACGGATCACGGATCCACAGAAAAAGGATCTGGATCCGGATTCGGATCCGTGGTCAGAGGATCCGCAGGAACCCTGAGCTGTAATTCCTCAAAGAGAGGTCACAAATTGAAAACCATGAATTTTTGCGTATTAAAGCCCAACAACCCCACTTAATGGAAGTTGTTACGAGGGTTTCTACTTTCTAGGTGCAATTTGAGATTTTGCTTCGATCTGAATGGTTAATCTAAAGAATTCAAAATCAGAAAAACCTGCGGTTAGTCGCTCATTAGAGGAAACCTCCAGGTCTTTATACGAATTAGTCGCACCCCTGGAGGAAACCTCCGTATGATAACCCGGAGGTTTCCTCTAGGGGTGCGACTATTCTAGAACACGAAACCCGGAGGTTTCCTCTAGGGCAGCGACTGTTTATTGACCAAACCCGGAGGTTTCCTCCACGGGCGCGACTAAAACTCTGAGCGACTAACGGCAGGTTAACTCAGACTTAACATGTTTGGTGATTTTTCTAGTATTTTTTACATTTTTTTTGTAATTACGAGTCTCTTTCCGAGTGACCCTGGAAGTTTAAAAAAATTTCAAAGACTCCAACTCAAAATGAACAACATATCAAAAAATCAGTCAAATCAAGTATGTAACTTCCATTTTTTTCGCGCTCCATCCTATTCGACACGTTCGCATACCTATCAATACGAAATGCTCGTGTTCAAGTTCAAGGTATCGGTTCCTCAAGAAAAGAATATTTAGCGCGAAATTATTCGGTTATGTTTGCGAAGAGTCTAGCTCTCTATACCTGAGCAGCCAGGGTGTGTAGAATATCGCCCCGGAGGGGGTAGAGGAGTACACAATACATATCTACGTCAGCGGCAGGCTGCAATCTCATCACGGGCAGGTAAAAATTCGCGGTCATCCGCTTCGCGTTCGATTTGGCAACATGGTATTTCAGATTCGATACATACAGAAGGTTTTTCTAGGTATATTTTAGTTCTACCTTCGCGCTTCTATTCGGTTAGCTTTTTTCTTCTTTCCTCTTCCTCTTTATAATCCTCGATAGATGATAGCCGGTCTTCGGTACTATTTTCTTACCTGTGCGCTCGACACAAAGCCACATTCCACGCAGGTTTACCGCAGCATAGGAACACAAAGCGGGTGCGATGCGCCTGCGCGTACCTGCGACGCGCATAAAACCTCGACGGTACCGGTTTATCATCTTTTATACGCGGTCGTGCCCCTTCCCTTCCCGTCTCGCCTGTCTGGGTACACGAGTGCGTACGTGTACTCGTTAGCTTTAGCCAGGTAAGCCAGCTATCACACATACACAAGCACGCGTTCTCGTATCGAAATACATGTAAAGAAAAAGACTCCTTACGTCAGGGAGTTGGGAAAATGACCGTTGCGGTGTCCGGCGCAGCGCTTTTATGAACTGGCCGCCATCTCGTCCCTCTTCCCCTTGCCCGTAACCGGGGTCCGCGTCTTATTCTCATGCCTATGTTACGTTGTGGTGGTGGAGAATGGAAAAGCCGACGGTGGCGTCCATTTTGACGATGACGATGTTATTTATTCGGTTTCGTTTACCGTGTATGTCGGTTGTGCAGCGTATTCGTTGGAATTTTCGTCCATTTTTTTGGGCCCTCGGTGGCCGCACATCGTTCATAAGTCTGGGCTCGAGTCTCGGGTGAGTTGAATCATTTATTTTGTAGCTTTTTGACGAGCATTGTCAACCTTGAAAGCGATTTTATCGTGTCAGCGATTGACTAACCCGGATAAGTTCCGCGAATCTACGATCGACCGTTGATTCGAATACGTATACCGGCATACGTCGATAATTACCATCGATGTGTTCACTCGATTACATGATTACACGTGTCCGCACTCTCGATGGCCTTGGCGAACGTGCAAATACGACGATTTTTTTCCCCATTCGACGATTACCGGCCTCGTCAAATCGACGTTCGAGCGGAGAAAATGGCCAGTCGGGAGCCCGAAGGACGAAATCTTTACAAAAGCCATCTCCGAGGACCGTTGCTGGCACGAATTTCGCACAATAATAGATACTTCTTTGGGTCTCCGATGGACGTTTAAAGAGGTATAAAAAATGGCCAGCATTGTTCGCAAACTCTGTGGGTAACATGTCAATGTCGCCACGGAGAAACCTTTTTAAAATGCGGGTATTTCCGAATAGTGGAAACAATGGCAGGTGTAAGCGGGTGGTCCTAAGTTAGCTCGAAAAATTCAATCTCTTTGTAGGTATGGTCGACTGGTCGTCGTCGCCATCGCCATGTAGGTGGATTCTACTTGTAGATTGTGATGCGAGTGCTTGTGCTAGTCGTGAATTCGACCGAGAGTTGATTTTTGCAAAATTCCTATGTTGCAGTGTGTCGTGAATGGGTCGTCCATGAAGACGAAGCGCTCGCGTACCAGTTACAGAAGCAAGAAGGTAAGATTTTTTTTTGATTAGATATGAATTTTTTAGGGATAGTGATTATTTTTTTTATAATTGGTTAGCTTGGCGCGCAAATAGGTGTTTAGGGTAAGGTTTTTTTTGTTGAGGTATGATTTAAAATAGGTGATGGTTGTGTTGAAATTGGTTTTGTGTAAGAAGGGCTTATTTGAGTTGATTTTTATTTTCCAATCGTGATATTTGGATAGATATTTCTGGTACTTTTATTGAAATTGGTGCATTTTGTAGAGTGGATCAATGTGGAGTAGTATTTTTTTTTCAAATTGGATGTTTTTTTGATTGAAATTGATGTCTTTCAAACCTTTGTTGTAAAAAGGGCCTAATTGAAATAATTTCTTTTTTTCAAATTGAGGATTTTGATTTCTTTTTTTGTTTTAAGAGATTTTTTAATTTTGAAAAAATCCTTTGTGGTGATTTTTCTATGCACTCAGCATTTTAGGAAACAGGAAAATGTTTTGTGCTCGATGTAGATTTTCAGAAGCATAAAAATAGCCATTTTGATTTTTGAAATTTCTCATCTATTTGCGTTCATTCTTATTTGAGTATTGAATTTGGTGATTTTTTTCAAAGCACAAAACAAGTCAATTTTAGGCCCTTCTTACACGTATCGAAGTCAAATAAACGGGTATTTCGCCATATGAACATAGGAACACAGAGTGGTCCCATTTCGAAGGAAACCTTCAATAAATTAATCATTCATATTTTTCGAAAAAAATTTCAGAAAATTTTATTGCTGTCATTGCCGATTGAATAAAAGTTCAGTTTTCAGTTTTGAAAATGCAATTTTCCGAACTCTTTTTAACAAAAATACCAATTTTTTCAAAATTTCTGAAAGTTTCTTCGAAAAAAGACTAAACAATTTAATTATTTGAGATTTCTTTCAAAATGTGATCATTTTTGTGTTTCTATTATGAACCTGAACCTCTGGAGACAGGGCTGTTGAACCAAAAACAGCAAATTGAAACCAAAACCGATGAAATCGATGGAATTTTGAGGAAAACTGATAACCGAACTGAAACCTAACGTTCTATGTTGAAAACCAAAACTGAAAACTAAATCTAAAAAAATATGGATTTTATTTTTTCAGTTTTTTGCTGTTTTTAAATAATTTTTCATGTTTTTTTGACCAAAATTCACAAATGAAAATAGGACTAGACCAAGGCAAGATCATTTCGAGGGTAAAGAGAGCAAACTGATGCTGTCGATTATAATCGATCAATCGATTATTTTTTCCAAATAATCGGGACAAAAATTTAATCGATTAATCGATTAAAAGTTGTGATCAATTAATCGAAATCGATTAAAAATCGTTAAAAATTTCATGAAAATAACTTGAAATGTCGTATAAAAGTTGATAAAATATGAGGGAAAAAATATTGCAAAATATCAAGAATAGCAATATCATAAAAATTTGTTCAAATTCCAAAAAGGTGAAATTTACCAAACTGAGCTGTTTCTTTAATTGATTACAAATTTTGAATGCAGTTGGTTAAAAATTATGATCGATTAGAAATCATAATTGGCTAAAAATCGTAATCGATTAAAAGTATTGATCAAATTCGATTAAAATCGTAGTCGATTAAATTTAGAATAATCGATTAATCGATCATTCTTTTAATAATCGGCAGCCCTAGAGCAAACTGCCCCTTCTTCCAGAACGACAACATTAATTTAAAATTGAAATTCACAGAAAAGATAACCTCTTTTGTGAAAATCTTTCAAAAAATTTAATTGTATGATTCCACTAGGAGAAATTTTGTCCCTATTTCTAAAATCAACAGAAATTTCACTGGAATTCAAATTATGGCTTTGAACACTGTCACGGATGCTCCGTGAGTTACGCTTTAGACTCTTCTTAGGAGGAGTAAGATGAGATAGAGTGACGTAGACATTTGGCAGATTGTTGTAGTTGTACAATAAAGTTCAAGTTCGTTTAATTAAATGCATTAATCATTAATGAAAGTTCATTTATTCGTGGGCTTTACGCTCATGACAAACACCAGTCTCCACTTACTCCTTTCTCTGTCAATCTGATAAAAAAGTCTTGTTTACTGTAGGTTCATTCATTCAAAAAGTAACAAATAACGCCAATTCGAAGGTACATTTTTAACATGATCTAATAATACATTTTTCTGGGCAGATGGACCTCGTAGTCCAAACCCACCCCAAAAAAAATTGATATTTTCTTCAGGGAAAAGTCAAAGTGTTGGAAGTGTTTTTTTATTTTATGAGATATTTTTTTGATTGAAATTGTGCTTTCATTGTAAAAAGGGCTTCAGAGGATTTCCAGATTTTTTCTCTGTTTTTAGTGATTTTTCAATATAGAAAAGATTTTTTGTGGTGCTTTACCTTTCTTCGATGAAAATCCCAAAAATTTAATTCTAAGGGTACAATTCTTCTTGAAAAAATGTCCAAATTGGACACAAGTAATAGCCATATTTCGAAAGGAATCTCCATTAATTCAATTTTGTTGGACTTTATTCGAAGAAAACTTGCAAAAATTCAATTGAATGATTCATCTTGGAAAAAATCTTTTATAATTTCAAAAATCAATTAAAATTCTTTCAAAATTCAGATGATGATTTTAAATTTTGATATTTTCTTCGGAGAATGATCAAAGGAGTAATTTCAAAGATTTTCCTCGGGAATGAGACGTGATATCGATGAAACCAAATGAAAACTATGATCAATGTGTTTCTCCAACACTTCGAAACCGTTTTAAATAAAATTATAAATGTGGGAAAGAAAATCATTCGACAGTTAGAGAGAGAGTTATTGAAAATATGCCAACAATTTCAGTTCCAAACGAAATTAAATCACGACACGTCGAACCTGTCTAATGAGTAATACCTCAAAATCCGTTTCGATTTCTTGGTAATTATTCGTCATTTCGTCGTGTGTTACGAACCTTAAAACCGCATAGCATCATTCTCGGTTACCGAATTTCATCCTCATTCAACTTCATACCGAACTAGCAGTTATCCAAATCAACGTTTTATTGTTACAAAAGAAGGAAAGTAACAATATGTAGGATTATAGTTGTAGGCATTAAAAGTATCACTAGTCGGCAACCTGAAATAATGACTCGGAAAATTACCATTTACACGAATCGAAGGCACATTGTGGGAGTCTCTCTTTTTTCTACTCTTCTCTTTGGTAAATTCTCAGTAATTATTTTTTTCTTTCTGGTTTTTCTCGCAATTGGTGTGGCGTCGTGTTTCCCAACGTGTTATTTTTCGCAATTGCACTGCAACCGGCGAACTGACCGGGCGATTTGGCAACGTCGCTGGCTAAAAATCAGTTTTTTTCATTGTGCCGGTTGTGCGATCGCGATTCGCGAAATGGTCGTGGTTTGATGCTGCCCTGTTGCCAAGTGTACAGATGTAGATGTACCTCCGCCTATCACGGTTGTAATATTTGATTAGAATGCGTTTCCTTTCTGCCCCTCACACCGTGTGTTATTTACTCGTTTTCATGGAGTACGTGTTCTTATATTATTGAAATGAGCGTCTCGTTTTATTATACTCGTTACATATAGGTTTCTTTTTTGGAAAAAAATAGTCTCATCATCAAGGTTATCTTGTATTTTTTTATGTGAACCTGGCTCAGTGACTGAGAGAAGTCAATGCCCAGTTTAGGCAGGGCTGCCAACCCTGTAATTCGACCGAACTTGTTTTTCATCTCGTTGCGAACGGTGCGGTGATTTTTACGATGTTGCCAAAAGTACGATTCAGATTGAAAGTTTTTTTTATTCGCGGTCGCGAAAAAACGAGCGCTTCTTTTCGAGTGACTCATTTCTACGTACTCTGTCGTTTCATCTTGAATGTCTTTTTGATTACATCATGAAGCACGTATGTCAAAATGCTTACTTTGTGCCCCTCGACCATCTCATTGTCTCGTCGAATTTCTCCTCTTGATATGTTTACTTATCAAGTTTGTAATTGATCGCGCGTTCGTGTCGGAGAGAAATCTCAATTCGCTGTTATCTCTCGACTCGAGATCGAGAAACGCAAAAAAGTAAAAGTACGAGGCACCAAAACAAAAAAAAACTCCGATAAGGTAACCCGGTCGATTGCATCGATCACAATGATGCGGAATCTATTTGGCCTTCGGCATCCGACGATTTGTCTGGTGCTTACTCCTTTCTAAAAATACGAGCCAGTAAAAAAAAAATGACTTGACCCGAGTAGTGAAAGTGCACAGACGAATTAACCTACTCAACGCATTTGGTTCGGCAAAATTTTCCATACCTCGTCATCGGTCACCGGTTTTGTCAAGCGAGGTATTACATTACACTGCGTCAGTTCCTGACCACCATCTAGCGAAAAAAAAAACGCATGGTGGAGATGGAGTAGTGATGCAGACTGCTAGGGCAAGTTTCCCTTTCGGTTTCGTGAGACGAATCACGATCGAAGATTAATTGGCAGAGAAATACGCCGTTGAACGATTTCTACGTAGAGCAAAAATGTAAATGGCGAACGTGTAACGTGTATTATTTTCAAAATCGTGTTCAAGCATGAATATGAGATGAATTTTGATTCGGTTTTTTTTTTCGAGGTTTAATCGTGGAAAATTTCTAGGGTATGTGCTTCGGTTTGGATTCGGTTTAAAGGTGAAGTGCAGGATGAGAATGG
Source organism: Pseudococcus longispinus (assembly GCA_900064475.1). Classification (NCBI taxonomy): domain Eukaryota; kingdom Metazoa; phylum Arthropoda; class Insecta; order Hemiptera; family Pseudococcidae; genus Pseudococcus; species Pseudococcus longispinus. The sequence continues at coordinate 7,565 of FIZU01024993.1, forward strand.
AGTGCAGGATGTCTGGTGTGTGTGGTCTGTCTTCTGCAAAATTTGGATACAAAGGTTGTCGTTGAAAAAAAAACTTAGACGAATATATTTCCCAATGTTTGAAATTTAAGGGACAACTGTCCATTCGAAAAAAGTGGATCAAAACATTTTAGAGCTGGAGGGTCAAACCAGAAAGAAAAGATCTGAAATCGAAGACCAAAATAAAAGATCGAAAAGAAATTTCAAAAAAATGTCAATAAAACATATTTCTGTGTGATTTTTTTGCCTAAGTTCAAAACTGAAGGAGCTATGAACACAAATTCCAATAAAAATTTCAAAAAACAGTCATTTGTAATAATGAGAATTATGCTTTGACAATTCTGCAAATCTTGTTTTGACGAGTTTTTGCCCAACATCAAAATTGAAGGGGCTAGCAGCCATTCAAATGAAAAGAAGTCCATAACAAATTTTGATTTTGAGAAATTCATTGAAAATAGAATTTAAAATTCAACACTTGGAAGGAGAGGCAGATTAGAGATTACAGGCTTTAGGACTTGTTTGAAAACCAAAGAAAGCATCTCAGAGGATTGGGCGGTCAAGTCACAATAGTGTAGTACCCCCTACTTTGTTAAGTAAAATTGTCTCCCTTCTGCGATGTGAAGATTGGGGTCTCATTTAAAAAAAAAAAAAGTTAGGTTAGGTTAGGTCATGGTTGAAAAATTTGACTAATAGTGCCCGTAAAAGTATTCGTGATGGACAGCATAGCTGAAACTGAAACAATTTCTTCATATTTTCGAATATTTTTTGTTTCTATTTATTTTGAACAGTAGGGTTTTTAAGCGTCACGTTGAAAAAGTTTACACTGGCACTGCAATTTCAGGCGAAGAGGAGAATCTGGATTTAGATTCTGATGCAGCGGATTCGTTTTCTATGGATTTGGATTTTGCATATAAAAGGATTCGGATTCTTGAGTGTAGTCTGTGTGAAATTGAAGAAAATTAAAGAAGTGCTGGTTAAAAAATGAATAATTTTGATCAATTACTGTTTTCTATGAATGAGATCAAATAACTCGAATTATCATAAGAATTTGGATTTTGAGAGCATCAGAAAAATTCGAATCTGGATTCTCTAAGGATTATAGAATCTATTCACCCTGGATTCGGATTAGATTCCAAATCCTGCCAGTTATTTCGGTTTCGAATTCTGATTCTCAGATTTTGAGTTCAATGAGAGCTAGAGCACTGCAACGAGTACAACTCGGCTGGCAGTGGCTCGTGGCGGCTGAATGCCATTTTTACATGATTTTACCCATTTTTACCAAAAAGATAATTTCTTAACAGCTATTTTAAAAGATTTTGGAGTGGAATTGCCGTAAGATTGCGATTCTTTGAAAAATGTAGAGATTTAAAAATTTAAATGAAACAATCATTTAGCAAAAATTCCTGAAGTATTGAACATTCCAGCCGATTTCAGCCGCCAAGCACGAAGTCGGCGGCGCAGGGCTCTAATAAGAGCTGGATGTATTCTCCTCAAAGAGTCGGAAACCAAGTGATCATGTCTCATGAAATGTCTAAAGGTCAAGTTTTGAAACAATATAAATTTGTCCACTTCAAAAGTCAACTGACCACTTGATAAAATTTTTCAACATCGAAAAAATCAGCATTCCTGAAATTTTCCAAATCCAAAAAATAGTTTGAACCCTGAAAATTTTTTCGAGTCCAGAAAGTCTAAAATAGCCTGACAAAATGTCTGAAAGTTAGTGTGATATCTGCAATTTTCCAAGTCCAAGAAGCCTGCCTGACAAAATGATGGAAAGTTGGCGTGATTTCTAAAATTTTCCAAGTCCAAAAAGTCTTGCAGTGTTTATCCGACAAAAAGTCAGCATTTTTCACTTGTTCCTATGCTAAAAGAAAATTGAAGTCTAAAAATTGACTCTGAAGTTATTTACAAGTAGTTGATTGGTCAGGATGGAAAAACTGGAACTGAAACAAAATTGGGTACCTGAAACCAAAATGGAAAAAATGAAATCACAAAAAAATGAAAACTGAAAAACTGAACTCAAACTAATATCATATCCAGTTTTATTTGTTTTTTTCACCATTTTTGTGTCATAATTGATTTTTTAATCACTCTTTTTCTGCATATATAAATTACATAATAATTTCCACGATTTCGATTATTTCTTTTTAAAATCGAGGTACTTATTATGTAATTTACATAGAAAAAGGAGGGTTAAAATATCAATTTTAATCCCAATTTCAAGTGAAACCCCGGTAAACTGAAACTGAGACTTGTACTGCAACGAGAAAAACTGAAACCAGAAAACCGAAACTGGAAAAGAACTGGAATTAAACAAAAATGGAAGTAAAACTGAAACGTTTTTTTCAGTTCCAGATTTCACTTTTTCAGTCTCAAATTTTTTTGATTCCCTCGCAGTCTTTCTCCTTTAGTCTTTTACTCTTGAATCTTCAGTTCATGCAGTGGTGTGAAACTGAAACAGGAACTGAAAACTGCGAAAAACTGGAACTTGAACTAGAAAAATGAAAATTGGAAATAGAACTGATATGATTTCAGTTTTACACCCGTGGAAAATATCTGGCAACTGAAAAATAATCAAAGCTGAAACAGCTAAATTCAAATTTCCGTTAGTCACTGAGAGGTTTAGTCGCTCCCGTGAAGGAAACTTCTGCATAGTGGCCAGTAATCCGTCGTGGCCCTAGAGGGAACCTTCGGGTTCATTTTTCAGAATTGGTCGCACCCATACAGGAAACCTCTGGGTTAACTACACTGAAGTTTCCTCTTTGGGAGCGACCAATTCGCATAAACATCTGGAGGTTTCCTCCCGACAATTTATTTGGCATTATGCTAGCATTTTACCTAAATTCTGCAAGCGTACTACCATTTTATCAGCTTTGGTAGCATTATGTTAGCATAGAGATGAGCAAATGCTAGCATCATGTTGCCTGTTTTTGGACCACCCGATAATACTAGATTCTAGCATGATCAAGTGATTGCATTGTGCTAGCATAATGCTAAGTGCTACCAGGATGCTACAACTAGCATTTTACTAGCACTCGGGTGGTCCAAAAACAGGCAACATGATGCTAGCATTCTCAAATTTTGTTCGTCGATGAGGAGGGAGCGACTAACAGCAGGTCTTCCAATGGTATCATAATGAGTGAATCTCCGCAATGGTACGGAGATTCCCTCATCATGATACCATGCATGCAGTAAAAATTGACGAAAAAATGTACGGGGAATTACTCGCAATGATACTATTGATGGAAAATGGTGACACGATAACATTAAAAGTTTGAGAACACGGGTTTTTACATTTCCACCGCTTGATGGTGCTGTTGTGGTCGAAGATTTCACGATGGTACACCGAATTATAAAATACCTGGGTATCTCACCATGTTGATGACTACTCCAGTTCGACGAGACGACGGAATACCGTATTAACGACCACGAAGAGCTAAATAAAACAAAAAAAAACCTAAACCCGATATACGTGATTGTCTTTTTTTCCTTCTCATCCCATACATTCTGTAGATGGTACACGAAGATGAGAGGCGAGAATGCATCTACAACGACAGGGTAGTGGCTGCAGCATCTGAGAGTCAGCCACCAAGATACAGACTGGTAGATCTGGGTAGTGGGTATGGGTGTTCTTATTTCGGAACCGATGACCCGTTCTTTGTTGACCCTGTTCAGTGTTCATGCTACAAATGCGTTAACTTTTCTCTTGGTAGTGCTCTACTTGTTATTTATACGGTAATTTCAGAGTCGTTACCGTCGAGTAATCTTTTACCTCGCGTTGTACCTACGGTTCGTTCTGCGTTCCCTCTTGCTCTTTTCATCTTCGTGCGTGTCTTGCCGTTGCTCGTTGCTGTTGCTGTTGCACGTCGTACAATACGTACATGACCTTTAAGATGAAGATTTAGTGTTCGCTGGCAGCAACAACAACATCGAAGACTTGGCCGGCGTTCTCTTCTCATCGTGTACCTATGTAGAGAGATACATCGAGAGGTAGAATTGACCGAGATACGTTCTTTTGTTAGGTATGGCCGCGAGGGTCTTGCTTGGTTTATCGTGTGTCCTCGATTAGGAGTTGGTTCAAGGTTGATAGACGATAAATATTTTTAGCCGGTCGACGGACTTTTTCTCCTAAAACTGGTTTTCGCTTTGTTGTATCATACTCCGACTCTGGTGTAGTCGTCTATCTACCTATACCTATGTATTCTCTGTCTCAGTCTTTCTCTCCTCTCTCCATCTTTTTCTCGTTTTGTATGTGTTGCGCTGTCCGGGAAGCAGCAAAGCCATCCATAGCGAAGAAAAAGACGATGAATGGCGGCGCCGACGACCGACCACCGCCGCCATATACGTGCGCGCCTTGCGTAGCCTAGCCTCCTCTCTCGTTGTACTCTTCGTATTGGTGCTTTGTGGTCGCGTATACTTACGTTTGTTCTTGTCTTCGCCAGTTGAACAGCATTACGGAGGCAATAAAGAGCGAAATGCACGCGTTCGAGAAGATTTTCCCAAAGCCAAGGAAGAACAAGAGAAGGAGATCGTCGAAGCGGCCGAAAAATACAGACAAATGGTCAGGCAACAGTAAGTACCTCTTGAGAGGTTTTTTTTTTACCTTTGATTGCCGTTCGATGTATCCTATGCTGCGTGTCGAGTCTCTCGAGTACAATGGTGGTTTTTGTCGCAGAGAGATGATCGATTCGATGTATGCTAAACGAGTTGCGGAAAAACTTGAAAAAGAAGATGTGGAGAAGAGAAGACGAGCAGAGATACGAGATCAACAAGTCGCCAAAAAGATGCAGGTTAGGATCGTTCATTAAATACGGCTTTAATGTGTTCTCTTCTCTCTTCTCCTTCTGTATACCTCGATGACGTGTAGCCTATTTCGTTAAATGCGGGTGTTTTTGCCTCGATAATTCTAGGCTTACGAAATGGTAAAAAATAACCACGCTCATCATGTCGATAGAAACGCAATGATAAACCCGACGCCGTTCGTACCGGATGTAAATAGAGTCGGCTTGCCTATAATTGAGGATGCGCATTACGAATCTGCCGGTGCAAGACATCATGCGAGCGTCAAAATCGCCCATAATTTAAGGTAAATTTTTTTATCACTTTTTACACTTATTCGAATATGATTTAAACTGCAGATGTAAATCTTCGTGAGGGTTTCTGTTCGCTCTCCCTGGCTTTATGCGGTATGATGATGAGTTATGTACTTAGATGCTCCTCTTTTTATCTAAATTTTCGACTGTTTAATTCGTTCGACAACCCGATGACTGGGTTTCTTTTTTACGCTCTGTGAGTGACCGCGGTCGACGAACGTCGCGTTACAATAATCTCTTCTCAGAATGTGTCGTCTGTATAACTACGAGATGTTTTATCATAGCGTAGATGAGTGCACGAGTAGTCGAATATGTAGGACCGTGTAATTGACTTGTGACCTCGAAATTAAGCTTTTTTTTCTCAATTAAACCGATGGGTGGTGGTTGGATAGAAATTACGTAATTAACGTCGAGTGTTGTATGACGCGGCGTCTAGGCGATGAACTCGAGTCGTCGTACATTTTGAGTGTTTATGATGCGGTGTGAACAAGAAATGGGTTAGTTCGGTTTGTGCGTTGGAGTGGAGCCTACGATGTGTCGAGTTTTCGTTTCCAAAGTCGAGTTATCGGTTTCGAGTTCGAATGGGGGGTGAATTTTTTCATTTTTTGGTGTCGATTTTCAAAACTTGTAGATGAGTTTTCGATGACTCGAGCTATGTCGATCGGAATCGAAATCGTGGATTTTTATCGAGTTTTGGAAGTTGGCTGAAATTGTGGATTGTTTTCGTATCGAATGATATATGGATGACCATTTTTTGGTAGGTATTGTTTTCTAGTGAAAAATCGATTAATCGATTCAGTATCTGAAATTGCCTAATTTGTCAGTAACTTGAAAATAAGTCTAGCAATCAAAGTTTTTCTTAAATTTCTAATTATGATTTTTCGATCAATCGATTTTGAATGGATTTTTGACTTATCGATGTGGAGGAGGCTGAATTGTAAAATCGTTGGGAGTATTTCGAAATAATGAAATGGAAATCGATTGAACTAATTTTCGATTAATCGATTCAGTTTTCGAAATTGCCAATTTGTAAACTATTTTTGACTGAATTATCAAAAATTGATGGTTTGAAGAAATTTTTTTGAAAGTTTTGATTCTCGATTAATCGATTTTTCAAGTAAAATCGATAATCGATTAATCGATTCGGTAATTTAAGTTTGGGTGACTTGAACATGAGCTTTTTAAAATTGAATAATTTAGAAATATGTAGAAACCTATGTTCGATCGAAATCGATTTTGATTCGATTTTCAACTAATTGATATGTTAAGGAACCGAATTCGTCAGTCTGTTGACAATTTTTGCGAAAAGATCAGAATTCTTGATTTTTTGACAATTAAAATCTATGTCGATTTTTGCATTTATCGATTTATTATCGATATCAACTGTTGAATAATTTTTTGAACCGATTGTCATAAATTGATCGTTGTAGAAGAAAATGATTGTAACACTTGTCTTTCGATTAATCGATGTTTCAAGCAAAATCGATAATCGATTAATCGATTTAGCAATGTGGGATGTCAAATTCGTTGCAGACCTGAAAATGAGCCGAGTAACAGAAAAATTTAGAAATCTGTGAAAACAAATTTTCGATCAAAATCGATTTTGATTCGATTTTCTATTGATTGATGTGAAAAGGAATCAAACTCTTCAAACTGCTGACAATTTTTGCAAACAGAATAAGATCCTTCATTAGTTGTCTACTAAAATCGATATCGATAATTCAACTAATCGATTAATCGATCGATTATCGATATTTGTGAACAATTTATTGAAACAATTGTCGTAAATTAATCATTCTAAAAATTTATAGTAATAGGTACTTGTTTACCTATCGATCAGTCGATATAAGCAAATTGAATCGATTATCGATTAAGTAATCCGGGAGTGTTGAATTGTCGTTGACCTGAAAATGAGTTTAGCAATAGAATGATTTAGAATCGATCAAAATCGATTTTGATTCGATTTTCAACTAATCGATTTGGGAAGGAATCGAACTCGTTAATTTGCTGACAATTTTTGCGAAAAGATCAGGATTCTTGATGTTTTGTTATCTAAAATCGATGTCAATGATTACATTAATCGATTAATCGATCGATTATCGATATCGAATTGTGAATAATTTTTTGAAACAATTGTCGTAAATTGATCGTTATAAAAACTTATTACAATACCTACTTGTTTTTCGATTAATCGATATACCAAACTGAATCGATTATCGATTTATCGATTTCACAATCGATATTTTCAATTGACCAGTAATTTTTGAAAATATCTGAGACTTTCAATTCAAAAGTCGTATCTTTTTGGTTTATATCGAAATTGAATCATGATGAAAATCGATTAAATCGGTTTTGATTTACCTATTTCATTCAATCTTGTCGGTTTTCTCCTCATTTGTGTTTGAATTTTGAAAGTAATGCTTTTCTAACGAAATTCTGATTTAATTTACGAGTTCAAAAATGATCCAAGACACTCAAATTAACCTACCCCTTTCCTCCCACCTTAGCATCGTGTGTTTAGTGATTTTATAATTTTTGGTAATCCTTTTTTTCACTTTTGTGATATGTAATTCAATCAAAATACCATTTTTAATGTTTTTATTTGATTCAAAATCATGTATTTAACTGTTGAAAGCCAAAATGAATTCTGGTTTATTGCATTGTTTTATTCTTTTTTAACAGATTTAAAAATCCCCCCCCTTTTAAAAAATTAAAAAAACCCCCCCCCCCCCCCCCCCCGCAGTTGAAAAATATTCCTCTGTCTTCTTCAAAAATAAAAATCCTCTCAGTATAAATTCCAGAAGCATTTTCGCTCGAATTTTATTCATTCCTTTAAAAAGTGTCTCGCTGCAGGTTTCGTTTCAGAACGTGAAATGAGATTGAAATTTTTACAAAACATTTTCAGTTATCTAAATTCTCTTCAATTTCAAAATTTTGCTTTTATTTTGTACATCTAAATTATAATTTGAAATATGTTATTGAAGTTGACGTAAAAATATGAAATAATCTAGCAACCGTTGTCCCTGAAATGCGAACTAAAACACGTTCTAAAACCTGATTACCCCTTTCGATACCATTTCCTAATACATTTTCAAATTTGGTAATCGTTATTGAAGTCTTCCGAATAAAGATACGTTTAAAAACCTGACTGAATAAAAGGGTGATATGAAATAAGCCCGCTTCATCCTCTCTCGTCCTAATCTGCTTCGTCGTTATTATTCCGATGACAATCTCTATAGAAATGTCTAAAACGAACGGTTGAAAGAGACCAAGGGTTGTTTTTTTATCGTCGGATTACCTTACCCTTGTTTTAGTTCTATTTGTGCTATTTTTATGGTTTAAATTGGGTCGCAACGATCAACTGGCTGGAAAGATGAGGGTGAGCTTATATATGGGCCAATATTGAACAAAAAAAAAAAAATCGTTGGATGGATCATTTGAATTGTAGATTTGGTTCACCTTGGTTCGTATTTCAAAGGACTAGCGTCCTATATTTTGCCAAGTGTTTCCTGTCGCGTTGGTATATTTTATTGGAAGCGAAAAAATTGCAAAATGAAGTTAAACTGAAAAAAAAACTCGGTTAGAAAGATTGAGCGTAACATAATTACAGGTTGTAGAGCCCTCCAAGGCAGGAAGGAAGGGGAACTATGCTAGGCACCCTTAAAAACACAACAGCCAGCTTCCCATGACTTGGTATTCGTCTTGAACAAGGCAGGTGTACTAATCACCTGGCAGTTTTTTTTTCATACCCCTTCGTTATATCGTCTTGGATGGCCGTATCGATTAAATCTACCCACCGGAATACATTCGTTATTAAAATATACGCTCGAGATTTGGCATTTAGACGTGTTTACGATCGACGTTTTTGGGTATTTAAAACGATGCCGGTAGCGCGAGAAGATGGCCGCGGAGAGGAAAATTTATTAGATGGAAAACCCGTTTTGAAAAGATGGCGTTGGTTGCGAAGTGGAAGTTTACGATGACGCTCGTCGACTGCGTCAATTAAGACCGCGAACAATGCGAAAAAATACGAGCTAATTATTAAACTGTGTGTTTTGCGGTATGTGTGATGTGTTGAGGTATATTTTCCCCCCTCTTGGATTTCCTCGATATGTGTATTTTATCGTGTCGTCGCCGCTGCTCGTGCTTGATCGAATATATTTGTTATAGGAATCTCCGACTGAACGACTGCAACGGAAATTATACGCCGGAAATGGAAAATGTCGAGTCATGTTCGAGCAGTAGTAATTATTCTGCTAACTACGTACGTGTAAACCGGACTCCCACGCCGGCCACCTTATTACCGGAAGATTTGAACGAAATTTTAACGGACGCCGATCTGCAGGAAGAGGCTAATAAACGAATGCAAGAAGAAAAAGATGCGGTAGGGGTGTGATCTTTATTTTTACCCGAAAGGGTTGAGCTAACGGTCGCGAGATATTGTCGTTTAGTTTAAACGAAGTATATTTTATAAGTTTGTGAATTATTATCTAGCGAGGGTATTTTTCCAACGAGCCGGCAAATGTCAACGTTCGTGTATTCGTTTCATTGTACTCGACTGCGACGTATTACGTAGCGGCGAGTTAATTAGTTAGAACGCGGCTGCGGATAATGGAAATGGAGTACGACGATGAGTGAACAATTGTCAGAATTCAGTGATACCATATTTGACGAGTGATATTTTAGTGCACGGTTCAATTACGTAATCACGTGACTAGAGTAACACTCGTCAGATACGATCACGCGATCTACGAACTAAACCCAAATACTCTACTTGGATTATCGATGTCAAAATAATCACGTATCGATTAGCCATTAATTCTGTATTAATTTATCTATTCGGTTTTAACAGGAGTTCGCCAAAATGTTACAAAAACAAGAAGAAAAGATCATGAATGAAGAAATCGATCGAGATAGACTGATGGCCATCGAAGCCCAAGATAAAGAATTAGCTAAACTATTATACGAAAAAGTTAGTTGTTCGTTATCTACTGTCTATTTATTGTTTATCGTATCGAAACATGCCATCTTCATTGTTTATTTACTCGTCAACAGGAAAAAGCTAAACTAAAACGTGCCAAAGAACGAGCCAGGCAACGAGCAATGTTGAAAAAACAATCCCAAAATGCGCCAGATTCGATACCACCGCCATCATCGGCCAAATCAAATTGCTCTGATATCCACTGCGAATCAACGTGTTCTTCGAGTGAACCGATACCTTGCATCAGCCATCATGAGAATATCGAAAGTCACCATTCTTCGGTCGAAGATCGTCCCCAGTTCCGTCCTTCGAACGTTTGCCGTACACCGCCTGGACCCGGTCCAGTTTTGCAAAATGTTGCCATGCATATTGATCCTACGTACCTGTCCCAGCAATCTAATAGTATGCCAAATTCGTTAATCTTTCAAGGTAAATTCTTGCGGTGAAGTGCTTCGAAATGGAGCCGATGGATCAAGCTGATTGTTTTGTTGGTTTACAGATGGAGATAATGCTGCTCCGCCGTATATGCCTATACAAGGGCAGCGTCGTAACACACCGTTGTCTGTTGAAAAAAAGCAAAAGAAAACGAAATCCAAAGATGGATGTAAGCAGCAGTGAAATGTACCCCGGCCAGTTTTTTTAGCGTTATTTTTGTTTTTCGTTTGTTGTATTTTTATTTTTATTTATAGAAATTTTTTTTATTGTTTGCCAATAAATTTTTTCAACAGTTTTTTCTTCGAATGGATGTGATTGTACTCGTATTTGATTTAATTGACTGGAAGATGTACCTAGGGGTGAAATGAACGTATTGATAACGTACTATCTACAAGCCAATTATCTCTTCGTTGAAGAAAATTAGTAGTGTTGCACAACAACCGGATATCGGATATTCGGATAAAATATTCGGATAAAATATTCGTTTGCCAACGGTTAACCGGATTGTAACCGGTTATCGAATTATTGATTT
>FIZU01024997.1:0-11411 GCA_900064475.1 Pseudococcus longispinus
TTTTTTCAACTTAAAAATTTGACTTTCAAACAATTTGTCAGACTTTTTTGGACTTTTTCTAGGAGGCTTGGTTTTCGAGATTTTTGCAGTCAACTTTTTTCTTTTTTTTTTCATTTTCAAAACCATAGACTTTCTATGATCTAGCTTAAAAGTTGGTTGAAATGCAGTGGCGTAGGTAGGAGGGACCATGGGGTCTGACGCTCCCCCCCCCCCCCCCTCGCAAAAAAAAAAAAAAAAAAAAGGGCCATGGGGTCTGACGCCCCCCCCCCCCCCGTCTGAAAATTAAAAAAAAATCAAATTTAAGGTTTTAAATGCCCATTTTCATAATATTTCAACTACTTTTGCACAAAGTTTAATCGTTTTGGTGTTTTTAAGAACAATTTATGAATCTTGATCATTATGTTATAGATTTTTTCGAGATTTCAAACATTCGAAATTGTCGAAAAAAAAGTAATTAAATCTCAACATTCGAAGAAAAAATTTTCTTCGCTTTATTTTGGAAAAATTTCAACCTCAAATTTTTGTTCTTCATCTTCACTTTTATTAACCATTCGAACCAAAACCTCGAATCTAACCTGATACAATTTTTCTCAAAATCCCCCCTATCCCCGCTTTATCAAAAACTAGCGCAGAAATTCAAGCAATTCATTTTTCAAACGGAAGTAAAAAGGAAGTTAGATTTCCCAAGCCGAGTCCCCATTCGATATAAAAGACGAATAAAAGACTGTCCAGCGATATAACAGGTCCCCGAGGAAAGTACGGGGGTAACTATGTCTGTAATTTTTCCCCAGGTAATCGTATTGCATTAAATCAACTAGTAATGGCCCGGAGTACAACCCTTTAATAGACGAAGGGTATACGAAGATACGAAGTATCAGCGTCTGCTCGTGTTACCCCGAATGTGCGAAAATATAAAACCAATTATTCACCGAAACATCGAAAGTCGCCGTTAAAACGTTACGAACGCAACGCGGCGAGGGATCGAAAGGGTAAAATTCGCTCGAATAATTTATTTTATCCGTTTTTAAGAAGTAAGTAATACGAGATTGTTTAAAATAAGGGAAAGGTAAGCGAAGAACCAGAGGGGTTACGAAAGTATTGAGTTTTTAGCGCTGGCGATAGAAAACTACCCTCGTGTATGTGTGGCCCATTTGAAAGGCTTAAAGTTGGTAATTTTTCAGTGTTTAATTTCTCGGTGTGTGGGGATCGTTTTTCATGCTCAAATGATGAGTATTTTGATGGGAAAGTTTTTCTTTTTGAATATTTATACAATTTTCTGAAAATAGGAAGGGGGAAGAGGAAGTATTTCCATTGCTAACCGAAATATTTCAAATGTTTAGTAGGCATTTACATTTGATGTGGCGAACAAACGAAGGCCAAAATCTTTTAGCAGTCTATTTTTTTCCTATTTCTGACTCCCCGAATTCAATCAAGTATAATACCCCAGAAGCAGAAAATTTTCTTTCTCGAAAACATCCTTCATTTAAGTGCTCATCACAGTCACACGTACTTCAGTCTTACAGTAGGCAGATAGGCACGACTCAGACACCACATTTACGTAAGAAATGCACCATTCCTGCGAACATTTTCAGACAACCTCTTGTAAAACCGTTATTTCACTGGAACAACGAACCGAACTAAACATAGAAGAAAAATGTTTACAATTTGTTGTCGGTCGTCGGGAAGTTACAGCATAGGGACGCGGTAACAGGCTGATTCACGAAGTTTTTACTTTCTGGTTGGTGTCAAATTAAAGATCAAAGACGTGACTTTGACTTACCATTCTTTAGGTACTCGCAACCTCTGTAGTACTCGTCTATGTTACCTTAGATACAGTTCTCATTGTATACGGAATGAGCGAGAGAGAGAGAGAAAAAAAAGAGATGGGTACGTTTAAAGAGTTTCATTTTAACAGCAGTTAACGAGTAGTTTAACGCATAGACATTAAATAGTGAAAATTATTACCTGTATATCACCGCCGAAGAATACAACCAGTTCATTGTTGTCGGATGGGATTTTTTTGCCAGCGAATAGCACATGTTGGCGGGCTGTAGCTTGTAACAATATCAATGGTACGGTAATTAACCTGTTGCAACCTTGAAGCTCCATTAATTAAATAACATTGTGACGACGTGAGTCTGCGCAAAAAAATTAATTTTAGGGTAAAAAAAAGTGCTGGTACTAGGGCAATTCTTTTGTTTCAATCGCATTCCAATAGATATATGTACAATAGTAAATTGAAAAATTAATAATAGGGTTGGGGAGGGCGCGAAAGGTATAAAAATTAGGATAAGGGAATCTATACGGATGGGGTTGGATACTATTCTAGCGAGTTTCGTCTTTTATAGAAGTCGATAGCTTTCGATTGGATATCTTCGAAACACAATATGATATCATTTTTCAAATTTTTAACTTTCACAGTCACGTCTTCTTTCATTAAATCGAAACACATGGCAATAATACCCATACCGAACAACAAATACACGAATGTAAACACCAATCTGGTCGGATCGCCGTTCTCCACTAACAAATTATCCGGAGCGAAATCGCCGATACCGATCTTGCATAAACTGGTCACGCAAAAATACGCGCTATCCATGACCGACCAGCTCTGCCAACTCGAAAACATCGCCGTTCCCGTCGCCACGTACGCGAACAATACCCACAAGCATGCGGTCGACGGTACGATAATTCTTTTCGGTGCTGGCTCGTTTTTCTCACTTATCTTAGGATGGCTGTCTTCCATGCTGCACCGGTAGATCCACGTATAAGTCCAGCGGAAAGTTTGAGCCAGCACTTTGCCCATGTTCTTGAAGTACAGTATGTAAAGAGGGATGCCAAACACGGCATAAACAATCGTGGCTATTTTGCCATCTAACGTATGAGGGACTATGTTACCGTAACCGATCATCGTGAAGACAGAAAGGCAAAACATCAAAGCTGCTGGAAACCTCCACATCTGTTCGCCTGCTATACCGTTGTATCCGTCTTTGACCGAGACTGTGATATTTCTCTGCAAATCCTTCAACACGTCTTCGACTTCTTTGTTCCAGTTACTCTCATTGAGTACATTGTGTTTGTTGGTGATGTTCCACAGAACCTCCACCGATTCGTTGAGCTTACCGATGACTTGCTTGATCTTTGGGTCCTGGTAGGAACCTTCGATGTGGCGGAAACTGAACGCACCGACGACTGCGTACCCAACGATCAATCCTCCGACTCCGACTTGCGTGCACATAAACGTCACTATTTTACGACAACATCGTTTCACTGTTTTCTTCGGATCGGTCACCGAGTACGAAGTCTCCGAAGATGACTCCTCCGTTTGTTCGCCGGACGAGACGTTATGCAAAGAATGCGCGCCCGATTCCATCGTTAAACGCGGCTTCGACCGTACTATTCGAAAAACAATGTTAAATTTTCTAATCTGCACGGACTCTCTATTAATAACTACGTATTATTGGAGAAACGCCAGTGTAAAAAAGCGTACATACGTTCACGCCGTTTATGCTTGCTTTGTTTATTTTAATTTCCTATTTTCCATTCGCCGCCGTTGTCTGCCTTATAATCGTGCGTCGTCTCGTCTTTAACAAGGCTGGACAACCGAGAAACAATAAAAACCGCCGAGTCGACACTTCAACTCGATGGAGTATCTAGTCTGGCGAAAATTCCACTCATCTACAGCTAGCTCAGCAGTATTAGTGTATGGATTGCGAACCGTATTAAGCGGGAAATGATAAGACGCTCGAGATAAGAAACACTACAGTTTACTTTCCGTTTCTCATTTGTTATATCCAGCTTTTATACTCTCGACAATGAGACTACGTAGAACGATGTTACATTAATTGTCTTAGTTCAACGACTATTTCGAAAATGCAAATTATCCAAATGTATTTAAACGTCAGTCGTTTAAGATTATACCAAATACCAGTACAGTTGCAGTACATAGGACATTACTCTTCATTGGCCTACTTTTTGAGGTAGGTATAGAGTTTCCCAAGCATAGAGATCTTTTCAGAAACTGCATTTAGGGTTCAGTAGGTAAATGAACGTCGAAGAAACTGAAACTAACTCGAATTGAATTGAAATAAAGAAACTCGTAATTAAAAGTTCAAGAAAGTAGTGAAAAACCTACGACCACGTTGTATAGGAAATTCGGTCATAAAGGCAATGCCTCTTCTATAAGGTCAATAGAATGATAAAATTCCATATTCACGTCACCTGCTAAGTTGGCGAGTTTTTATGCGTTCGCATTTACCTAAATTTGCAAACGATATCGATTTACTCCTCGCAGAGATTCGAATAGGTGCTCAATTAAAGAATGCGAACATAAAATAAAATACCATCAAACAACTGGTACAAATTATACGATGCTTGCTTTTATATGGGTATATGGTAAATGGCGTTTGTCAATATTTCTGGAAAAAGGCCAATTTATTCGACGTCGCGTTTTTTTCCTCCACCAGCATTACGATTAATGAACCAATTTCGAGTACGAGGAGTAGACAAGTTTTGCGAAAATACGAGCTTTATTAGAATATACGACGAAGTTGACAAAATCAAGTCAAAAAGGCGCAACAGTGATAAGGGTAGAAGCAACGAGAGAAATCCGCGTGAAAATTGTTACCTTTCTCACGTAGCTGTCGGAATACTGAAGTAAATTAGCTCGGCGGCGGTTCGGTTTTCAAATATATCATCAATATACTTGAGCTTTGACACTTATTAACCTTTCCAGAGCCAATTAATCGAACGAAATGTGCTCCCTAATAAATGCGTCGCTAATAATCGATCATTTTTAATCAGTTTACAAATTCTTATGAATGGCGTTTTCGCTGAGATAGTACAAGTTCGCGTTGCATATTTTCTCTCTCGCTCCCCGATGGCGCTCGTGCCGTAATTAATTAAACTTTATAGTAAAAAGTAAAGGATTTATTTTTCTAGATGTAACGTAAAATCCTTCGGTAAACAGGATTACGTTCATTAAAATCTATTCCGTTACTAGCAGCAGTTTATCAGCTTGATTTAATACCGTCTGATATTTTGATTTTCGTACGTCCCACTCGAACAGCATAACTTCTCCGAACGAGAATTGCAAACGAACAAATAAAACGGTACGTACGATAATGATTCCAATTCATCATATTTACGAACAAGACTGTTTCATCTATTTTTCATTCTTCTCTTTTTATTTTGAAAAGTAAAAAGTTTTCTATAGGCTTGGGTCTCATATTATAATAATTTTTCAATGTCTATTCTGCCAAGTGTTTAGTTCTTGTTTCAACTTCGGTGTCCCTGAAAGCAGTGCTTCGGTTCTTCCTTACGTGTCAGATAAAATAGTCAATCTATTTTCAATTTTCATCTTTTCAATATGAACAAACAAGTTCGCATCATTTACGCAATAACCTCAAAAATCGAGCCAAACACACCTCAAAATAGTGGTTTCGACCGTGAAAAAATCAACGACACGAACCACTAATTAAATTAAAATATTAAATAATTACACCTAAAAGAAAAAAATTACTATCGGTATGATTTCATTGGGAAGATTAATGCACTTAGCATCATGAACCGATTACGAGTTGAAGGACGTTCCATGCCTGCCAGTGCAAATCACTACATTGACGAAACTCGCTTCGTATGGTACAGCAGATGTGATCTTTTTGTACAATTTATACGATAAATATTACAGGTTTGTGAAAAAAACGAAGGTTTTAGAATCATAGTACGCTAACGAAATAGGAATTCAAAACTTACCAGCGAAAATCCGACGAATTAGCGAGTAATTAAGCGAAATATTAAAATTCATAATTCATTATCAATATTTTAAAATTTACCACCACCATAAACAAATAAAATAACATTGATATAAGCTAGAAAGGTATAATGTAATCTTATATTGGTTCTCAAAGTATTATGTTTTATTGATTAATAATCGGAATTGAAATAATGCACTGGTGGAATAATAATTATACGATTTTCTATTAAAAGTAATAAATTATTCAACTTTATAAGATACATTTTTTAGTCAAAACACCAAGAAATCGTAAAAGTTATTTTCATTGATAATTCGAAAATTCGTAATCAGGAATTTTGTAAACAAAAATATTGGAACAGGATAGTTTTCAACATCACCGCTAGGTTCGTTACTGAAATACTGATCTTTGGAAAAATTTTATCACATTTTTATTTACGAATTTTTTTATATTAACAGCTTATTAAATTTATTTTATATTAATAACTAATGTAATATCACATATATTAAACAATTAAATGGATAATATTTGAATAACGCCAGTAATTATAATAAAAACACGAATTAAAATTCGAACATTCGTCGCGTTCCCATATTCCGAATATTATCAGCAATTTGACTCGTTCTTTGCGGGCAACACTGTTCACTAATAAAAACTCGTTTTTCGCGTATTTTTTAATTCTAAACTCATTAAAATTAATATCGGTAATTAAAATTACCATATGCATTGTCTAATTACTCCGCATACCTCCAATAATACCGGAAAATATACCGGCATTTAGAATAATTTTAATTCGCGACATTGCACCGCCTGGAATTATCGATTTACGAACCCCTGGAACTAAATATAAGCTATCCAATGGAACGCGATGCGATGAGCAAACCGAGCTACTATAACTACAACTACGAGTACTGTGTGTTATGTGTTTCCACCATGATTGTTTTTAATTCGGCATTTGTGTTATAAACGGTGTAAAAAGTGAATTATTTTAACAGTTTTAAACTATATTTTTATTTAAACAAGTGTTCGATATACTATTAGTGTTTTAGTGCTCGCATATTTTACGTCTGGAACATTTCCCTTGGCCACATAACTCGTTAGCGGAATACACAGGTAAGATGAGTGATAATGTCCGTAGGCTTGTCAATAACCACAAATGGTCAGCTTTGGTGGCTTTAATATAAAATATCCGATGAGATTTACGTTCGCGATGTGTATTTCGAATATATAACGTGCTAAATAATCATTCTACATAGTTCAATTTTTTTCACATCTTTGGTCGCTGGTATCCTACAGGTTTCACCTATTGGTGAACTGATTTCTAAAGACTGGAATTTCGTTAGCCGAATCGTTTCGTTGAAATTTAAACATGAAAATATTCGAAGGCTCGAGTTGCATATTATGATCCGGTGGTTTTGTAATTGATTCGTGATTCTTGGAAACTCGCATTCCGAAACTTGCAATTCGCCAAATTACCAGTGAATAATCGGTTTATTTTTTTTCTTCGTTGCATCGCGTGATGATTTATTTAGAATAGTGATTATTGCACTGTTCGTTAATCATCGGCGATATTTAAAAATTATAATGAAATTTCTCGTATCGAGTTCGATTATAGTGTAATAGTTGAGTATTAACATATGTTATCAATTTGATATAATTTAATGTGTGTCTGTTTCATCGTACGAGTTGGAAAAAAATCAAAGTGTTACCGCCTCTCGATACTCGAACCAGGGAAATATTTTTTGTCGTAATCTGAGTAAATCTTATCGTGGTGTTATTGCCATTACAAAGCTGGTCATACGAATACATGTACACATAATTTTACGTCGATTTATTATTTACATACGGTTAACACGATAAGCAGCTTGTTAATGAAATTCACATTGTGTATCGATTGCCGTTAATTCGAATCGGTTTCTCGGCGCTGAAAATTTTTATCTTTTAATCGTATCGAAAAGCCGCGTGAGAAGATCGCAATACTTAATAATTTATGGGTAAAAATGTCAAAGTATGTTAATTCGTATCGAAGGACTCGTACGTGCGGTACTTTTAATTGGAATATTATTGTTACATAAAATAATACCTACTTTATCGTGTTGTAATACACGCGCGTAATTAATACTCGTCTTAGTTTCTTCGTATTCTTCCATTACGAGCTACAAAAAGAGTAAAAGTGTTTGAATTTTGATGCGTTGATAGCTCGCTAGTTTGTACAAAACCACACGGTTTTTAATTACTCGGAAACGAAGACGACGACAGGCGAAAAAAAAATGAGAAAAGTAACGATGAAACGTTCGTGTTACACATTCAAGGATTTCCTATTAATTTTCTAATTTTTCCAACAGTTTATCTTGATTTGCTCTGAATGCGGAAATGAAATATGTTGTCGTGTGCTTGACTTATTACTCATTGCAAAATACGTCAATTCAGGTATTTCTCTTGCTCCGTGCTGCGATGCTTTTTTGTCTCCGCGTTATTCTATTCGAGCAACAATCAATGAAGTAATGTCTGTATCGTATAATGAATCGTATTACATCGTACTTGTCATCTTGTAAACTTCAAATCACCCAGATGAGTTGTATAAAATCGAAATACTCGTCGATACAAAACAACCGAGACTTTTTCGATCTCCATATCCATTATTTAATTATATCTTAGTACAAGGCAATAATAATTACCGAATCGAAACGAGTAAATTTCCAACCGACAACTTTGCGATAAATCTTTCCATATAAATCCTCCTCAAATCGCCCAAATTACCTACTCGAATCTGGAAATTACTCCTGAAGCGTTGTACGAAAAATGAAATCAATGTAATCGACGCCAATTTTGATAAAATTCACCCCAGAGAGGATGAAAATATAAAGAAAGCTATTTTTCAGTTTTATTCCACCCTATACCATCGTCCACGTGTATTTTTTTTCAACTCTCTACGAACCATGTAGCCTGCGAAAAAGTATACAGCTGCAAAGTGAGACTGATGTGGCCGAATTAATCATTCGTTATGTTTCATGTTGAGGGATTGTTTATAGGGTTGAAAAATACGAGCTTTTGGTCATTCCATGAAAAATGAGTGAAATTTTTTTCTTCCCTCTTTATGATAGAAAATATTTTTCAAGATGGTCAGCTTTTTACGATGCTCGGTTTCGCGTTATGTTGCATTATTTTTCTCTATATTTTTTGCTCCAATTGTCGATTGTTTCGACATTGTGATTATTTTAAAAAAAAGAAGCTTATGAAGTGCGGTCTTATCGCGAGCTAATTATTTCAAGGATATACAAAGTAGATATCAAACCTATGTAGGTGTGATATGGAAATTCCGATTAATTGCAAGTACAATACGAGTACATCTACATAGAACCAACGACGATCAGGTTGTGATACGATATCGGCCCAAGAATTTATATTATACTCGTGAGAAATAAAAACGATATGGTAGTTCGAATTGTACGAGTTACGTTGTGCCGATGCTTGTACTAGTGAGCGAAATTTTTTTCATGAATCATTCTGGTACAGAAATATCATCGTGTTACGAATACGTACACCGGTATAATTATCAAATAGAAAACAGTGCTCTTCTCCCAAGTACATAGGTCAATTGATAGACGTATAAATTTCTCGGAAATTTTCTCATTCCGTATTAATGATGAGACGAAAATAAATAAAAAAAACGCAATGCCGGGCAGATTTAATACGTTAATGAATTTTGCTGTGTAATTCTCCTTTTAACGTCAGATTCGCTGAATTGATTTTTATTGCGGTAAATTTACGTATTTATTTTCATACATTTGTGTAAAAAAATTTTCAAGGTGCTTTTTTCGTATTCCCAGTTCACTCTCCCTCGCATCAAAAAATTTTTCAAGCTGGAATTTTAACGTGTCTCGTTTTGAAAACCCTTTCTCGATGTCAATGACTCGAAACCGGTCGAAGATAACGAAATGATTTCATCGACGATAGGTTTTTTTTACAATGTGTTCCTAAAATAGGTGACGAAAATTCAATATTCAGGTTCAGGGTGTACAAAAAAATTACGAAATGAGGTTTTTTCCCGATTTAAAAAGTAAACTGTCGTTTTCTGTTCAATAAGTGATATAAGTGTACGTATTTATTTTATACGAGGTTTTAACGCGCTGTAAATATCTCAAACCGGTTCAACTGCTTGTAACCAGTTGTCTACAATTCTTCAAAAAAATGACCACAATGAAAAAATATTTCGTGGAAAAGTCGTAGAATATTGAAAATGGGTCTTTTTTAATTCTATAGGTAATTTTTTGCCTATTTTGCGATAGAGAAATAATAGGCTATGAAAGAAACTCGAGTTTGATTGTATTTTGTCATCATTGTTGCTTTCTTTTGCAAGATTTGTGAAAGAAAGAAAAAAGAAGTATTTAGTGCTCTATAACTTTATTCATGCCTTTTCAATTCGAATCCTTGGAAAAAAATTGCTCGAATTTCCACTTAAGAGGGAGAATCTCCTTATCATAGATCTGTTTTATAGCTTCGTTCTGAACATGGTGGTTTAAATTATAATTATTCGAATGATTTTTTATCGAAATGTCAGATTACCTTTTAAAACTATAAAATTTAATCATTTATTTTAATAATGGCATTACCTGTATGATGAATTGGGCATCAAAAATAAAGTGTGGCCCACATAGAAAGTCAATTGGTTGGAAAATGAAAAAAACAAATTATTACTGCAAAAATCTCGAAAACTAAACCTGCTAGAAAAAGCTGATCGAGTGTCGCAAAAAGAGAATTTCAAGCTCTACAATTTTGATTCTAAGCATTTTTTTCGTAAGACCCTTATTTTGGCCAGAAAATTCATGTTTACGGGAAATTTAGCCCATTTACATAGTTGATGATTTTGAAAATGAAAAAAAAAAATCTCATCAGCATTGATTTTTTGGCCAAATTAAGGGTCCTACGAAAATGCTTAGAATCAAAACTGTAGGGCTTGAAATTCTCTATCTGCTCTTAACGATTAATTTTTTTCTGGGAGGCTTAGTTTTCGAGATTTTTGCAGCCAAAGTTTTTTTTTCGTTTTCAAACCCTTCGATTTTCTACGTGAGTCACCTTGAATATTGTTTTTAAACCTGAAAATATGTGGTTATTCAAAGTCCAGCGAAAAAATAATAGTTTGAGCAAAAATGTGGCGAAAGTCTGAGCATGTTTCAACTCGATATTTGTCATAAATTGCAATTTCAACATTTTTCATCTTGTCTTACGCACAATTTTTTGCAATCAAAAATATTCAATTCATAAGAATTGGTAAAAAAAAATCAAAAACCCTTGATTTGGCTGAAATTGCAGTATACGGCAAATATCGAGTTGAAACATGCTCTGACATGAATTTTAGGCCTTCAGGTCACCTGGGAGGACGTCGTGAGTTCCCAAAATGAAGTTATTTGAGTATTTTAAAATTATGTAAATTGAAAAAAATTTTAAAAATGAACGAATTTGATCCAAATTCAGGTTAAATGTGTTTTTAGATATATTTGATGATTTTTTGCAATAAAAAAATTCTCACCCAAAAATGACCGCTTTAAGGATGAAAAATGATGAAAAAAATTTATTTTTTGCATTTTTGAAGGTCTTCCATCATATTAAAAAATTCTGAAAAAAATATATGTTTTACATATAGGTATACTACATAAT
>FIZU01025011.1:0-16300 GCA_900064475.1 Pseudococcus longispinus
GATGGATGGATGGATGGATGGATGGATGGATGGATGGATGGATGGATGGATGGATAGATGGATAGATGGAGATAGATAGATAGATAGATAGATAGATAGACAGATAGATAGATAGATAGATAGATAGATAGATAGATAGATAGATAGATAGGTAGATAGAGATGGGTAGTACAGAAATGGAATGATGAGGGAGTTGGGGGGGGGTGCTTTTTTGTCCATTATGATTTTTCAAAAACCGACAAAATTCAAAAACCGACAAAATGATATCGAATGTTGCACCGAATGTGTTGGAATACGTAAAGCTTCAAGGGACTCAAAAACTGAATTTCCATATGATTTTTTTGAAAAATTTACAAAATTGAAAAATGTCCGAGATGATACCGAATAGGCCTAATAAATAAAAATATGTTGAAAACGTAAAAGAAAAAATTTAACTCGCGCCCTAATTTTGATGAGTTTCAAGGGAGAAAAAAAGTTCAATAACTGCTCCAAGCAGACTGACTTAGTGAATTCGGAAAATGGCAATCCTCAGAAGACAAAAAATACACGGGTACTTGCCTGTTCCCTATTAATCATTCAAACAAATTCATCCCCGGATGTGTCCAACGAAAAACACCTCAGTACCCGAGTCAGCCTAAGAATTCCCCACAATACACCTACATCTATTTTATATCCAAGTATTTAGGCATCGAGAAATCCAATTTCCAATTGCCTTCCTACGGAAAGAAGAAAGGAATGGGGCCGAGGGGGAATAATGTTACTCGTTACGCGACGAATTACTCGCACAATGCACCACCGTCATCACGACGACTACGACTACGACAAAAACTTGCGAATCAAATACCCGTTTGCGAGCTTGTTTGAAATTACATTTGGCGAATAAAACGGGGGGCGACGGACGGCGCGGCGGCGTCAAGAAAGCTCATCTGCGAAGTGACCGCAACATCTA
Source organism: Pseudococcus longispinus (assembly GCA_900064475.1). Classification (NCBI taxonomy): domain Eukaryota; kingdom Metazoa; phylum Arthropoda; class Insecta; order Hemiptera; family Pseudococcidae; genus Pseudococcus; species Pseudococcus longispinus. The sequence goes on from FIZU01025011.1 coordinate 950, forward strand.
ACCTAAGTATAAACCGTGCGACGTCGAACAAGGCGGTCGCGGTGCGAGCGGACGGGACGAGGAAAAAATAATAAAAGAATCGCAAAACTCTAATGGTTAATGCTGATAAATCGAAAGATTTTAGTTCACACGTGATGTGTAAGGAAAAAGTTGCGGAAAAAGTCAATTTTCATGTAAAAACCCTCGGTCGTCGGTATGCTCAAAAGCAGATGTTAGACTTTAAAGTCACCACTGATACGGCTCTCGCTTTGCCAAACTTTCCTCCAACCATTTAAACTTTTAAATCGAAGCGGAAAAAATAGTTGCACGTCAGTTTTTCTGAAAGCTAAAAGCTACACTGGGTCCGAAAGTTGACCCGTGGTACTCCGTAAGACGTATACACGTCTACGTGAACGTATACACCTTACCTGCCTTCTACCTAAACCTACAAATATATACTTACTTCGTATACAATTTCTACACCAACCAACATGTACAATAAAAGCTGAAGATGAAATTCGAAATTAATTTTTTTTCTTTCGTTTCATTTTAGGTACCAACCCGCATTCGTTCAATTTGCCGCCTTTTTTAATTGCGTCTCGACGTTTTTACAACATTCGAAGAGTACGAAAATGAGAAAAATTAAATTTTCCGACGCCTTTGCCGCGTATAGGAATATTCGTTTTTCGTCTATATAAAAAGAAGTCGTAAATGGTTTCTTTTTCTGTTTCTTTTTTACTTAGTAGATGTCAAATCGTATATTTACGTGTTTTTTTTCTCATTTCCACTTTTTCATCGACGCGAGGAAAAAATAGGTACCTAGCTGTATACCTACACGAATGAATTCGCTCGTAAATAGGATACCGTATTGGTTATGAAATTTGTCATTTTGAAAAATTCTACTCAAGTTTTCGAATAAGCAAGTAGGTATTTGCGTACCATAAAAAACCGTTTTAATAATTTTTCTACGGATAGTTTTTAAAGAGAAGTTTTCAAACGAATTTTCTCTCACTTTGAATGATTTCTTTATTCTGTTCGCGCAACGTTGAAAAAAAAATATCGATATAGTAAAAGAAAGATACGTGCGAATAAATATTCACACATATGTAGGTACGCACAAACTTCAGATTCTTCTCTAACTAAGTAGCATCATTACGTTCATCCGTGTACAGCATCCCCTTCAGCTGATTAAAAAATTGCAAAACGAATACAGCAGCTATAGATAGGTATTAGGTAATAAGAAAAATTCCTATCGAACGCCTACACAGACCTCATAGCTACTTCATATGCTCGTGTCAAAGAATTATTCTTATCGTTCGCATTTCTTTTTGGTCGTAAGTTAAGCAATTAGGCGGACACGTAACTAAGCATTACAAATTAGAAAAAAAAACTAAACAAAAATATAGTACTACATTAATCGAAACAAAATTAGGGTTTGACTTTTTATGATTTGAACAGAGGGCGTATCTCTTTCTCTGTCTTCCGTAGTCCTAAATGTGTTTGCGTTAAATGTGCATTATAGCTATACGTTTACGTACTTTACTTATGTATATCGGTAAACCAGCGCAACGACCAACGACCGAAGGGGGCGTATAGTATACGAGTACGTACTATGTAGATAAATCTTGTAAATAATTTGGACAAACGCTACAGCTGCACTCAAGTAACGAGACCAAATGTTCTAAATTCTCGTTGGAATTAAAACGAAACACATCTGTGTTATTTAGACTGTAAACAACGCGCTGGAATTTATTTGTTTTTCGAATTGATTATTTACTATAAAATGCTTTATTTATAAACTGACAACTTACAGCAGATAATTTTAAAACGAGCTGATTCGAGATCGAATCGTTGACGCGTTTGTTGAACCGTCAAATGTCATTCGCTGGTTTAATTTTCAACATAAAAAACCACTCGAGTTATTAAGTATATTTTCACTTTTAAAAGTGATATCTGTCAACGCTGAAACGTCGATGACTATAGGTATACCAGATAATTAAACCTAGTCCAATATATAGTGTATTTGCAGTCACCAGTCGAGGTAGATATTTTTATCATTTTTTTCCTCTCTTGAAAAATGCTTTTAAAAAAACGTAAAGGGTGAATCTACCTATCTGCTTCCTACTACAGGTGAACCAAATTAGTACCCGTAGATACGGGCTCCTCCACAAACAAACATTCGGTTCAATATTTTCGAAATTTGTCAACATGATTCCATAGGTACCTTTTACCTAACCAATTACATCGTCTAAGCACTCGAATTTAATTTCATGTAAAAGGAAGCCCCTCGCGTCTGCAATGTATTTTCTACAGCTATAACTAAGTATAGACTTTATTGTCGCGTAAAATCCATCAATGAAATACCTCGACGTTAAAAACGCCAAAAAACCAAGACAAGGAGAAGAATAAAGCTAATCGAACTTTTCGATAAGCTAAAAACGCAATCAACTCGAAAAAAGTAATCTATTCACTTCGCGAGTTACCACCATCATCGAAAGTACCACGCCACTCACCGCGAACGCGAGATTAATCAAAATGTGGCAAAACCGCGATTCATCACTTCTCACTTCATCTCATTCCCCCCCCCCCCCCCCCCCCCCTCCCTTCTATCACATTTCCTAAAAACGACGTCTTTTGAAGAAAAAAAAATTCTAAAACATTGCTCAGATGCTGTCATCAATTTTCAAAACGAGCACGAGGGAGTGAGGGCATTTTGTCAAATTTTAGTTTCGAATATGATGCATTGAGAAAAAATTATTTCATCAAGACCGAAGGCTGGATGCAAGAAAAGTAGGTACTGGATTAAAATTCGATCATTTTTTAACGCTTGAAAATTATAGTGCTGTAGTACGGGAAATATTTCGAACCCTTAGAACTCCCATTTGCCATTGTCGTATACTTATTTGCCGAATTTTTCAATTCCATAAAATCGTGATATTTGACATTTTCTTGAAATTTTCCTAGTTCAAAAAGTCATTTGAATTTCAAAAAATTTTTCAAGCCCAAAAAAGTCATACAAAATATCTAAAAGTTAGCGTTACGGATTTTCGTTAGTAAATTTTGTAATGGAATTTTTTTGAAAAATTTAAAAAATCCAATTTCAAGTACAAAAAGTTAGTGAATTTTTAAAAATTCCAAGTCCAAAAAAGTATGATAAAATGTCTGAAAGTCAGCGTAATATCTGAAATTTTCCAAATCCAAGTTCAAAAAAATTATTGGAAATCTGAAAATTTTTCCAAATTCAAAAAAATCTGATAAAATGTCTAAAAGTCAATTTTCTAAGTTTTAAAAAGTCTACATTGTTTGATGATAAAATGTCTAAAAATCAGTATTATCTTCGAAATTTTCCAAATCCAAAAAAGTATAACAATATCCACTATTTTCGTACTACCCACAAAATTTGAAAACATAGGATATGCGTCTGACAAAATGTCTAAAAGTCAGCATTATCTCTGAAATTTTCTATGTTCAAAAAGTAAATGGAAGTCTGAAATTTTTCCAAGTCTAAAAAAATGTGACAAAATGTCTAAAAGTTGGCGTTATTTTAGAATTTTCCATGTTCAAGAATTACCCCCGACAAAATGTCTAAAAGTTGGAATGAATTCTAAAATTTTCCAACGCCAAAAAACCAAGAAGAAATCTTATTCCAAGTCCGAAAAAGTCTGACAAAATGTCGGGGAGTCAGCATTATCTCTAAAATTTAGAGGTCCAAAAATCCTGTGGATATGTCTAAAAGTCAGGGTGATAGAATTTACCAGTCTAAAAAGTCAACTCACAAAATGTCTAAAAGGTAGAGTGAATTTTATAATTTTTTCAAAGTCCAAAAAATTTAAAATGATTGTCTGACAAAATGTCAGAGAGTCAGCGTGATGGAATTGACATGTCTAAAAAGTTAATCGGTTGAAATCTGTCGGTCGGCCGTTTTTCGCGGAATTACTCATCGCTATAAGCATATCCTATGCTAAAATGTCTAGAAGTTATCGTCGGAGAATTTCGTGACGGGATTTCATCAGGAACTGCCCACAGTAAAAGCATATCTACCTAATGTTAGAATTTACCCCGCCTCCTAGGTTGGATGAGCTTCGACGAAAAAAACAAAACCCAAATTTCAATGTGATTTTTCGAAAAATTTACAAAATTCGATAAACTTTGGGAGAGAGCAACAGCCCTTTGATATAGGTGCCTATGTACTACAGTTGCCAGCCTCAATGCGAATGCAATTTGAAATGCAATAAAAAGTACATCAAATTTTGCCCCGTTCTTCCAAAGTTCATCGAATTTCGAACGAAAAATGACTTTTTACTAAACTCGAAATTAAGAATTTACCAAAATTGTTTCAAATTCTCAAAATGTTGCCCAATTCTCCGATAATTTACTAGATGAACTCCAAGTATTTACCTAATTTATTTTTTCAATACGTTCGGCGTTTGTTGAGGGGAGAAAAAAAATTCAATTTCGTAAGCTTTCTGTCATTATGATATCGTTGGTATTGCTTCATTAAAGTACGACGAAGTGAGCGAATAACACTCGATAGAGCATGTTTAGCTTCGTAGAGTTTTCCTCTCATTTTTTTTTAAATATAAATATTTTACCTTGGATTTTAGTTTTTTTTTCTCAACGTTTGATTTATGCTAATTTTTTTTTGTAAGATGTGGTTTTCTCCCATCGTGAAATTGAGATGAAAAATTTTGATAGATAACGCGTCCGATTTAATCGATTGCGGACCGGAAACCGGAGACCGGAGACCGAAAGAAGGGTCCGCGTCCGATGTAAATTAATTCGTCGTCTTTGATACGAGAACGTTTTTCGAATTTATAGATGAAGTGTCCACTCGTCGATGTTTTACTGTTTGTTTACCAAACTAAATGGGATTTCGTACCGGATCGGAGTCACGATTTCCTCGAAAATTATACTCGCTCATACAGTCGACGCGGCGGCTGCGACGACGGTAGAGTAATTTTTATTCTAATTAATTTCGTAGCCGGATGCTGGATCGAGCTCTCGGGCTGGATTCTGCCGGGTAATTCTATAAGATGAATTGAGCCGTGTAAAGGCGACAAAGAGCGTTAAGCGAATCTTGTTGTAAGCGCGGATATTTTAATGTCTCGGTCGGAGCTATAAGGCTGCGCGGGCCAGCAAAATCAAACGAAAATTTCCTCCGCAAATGCACGCGTAGGTAAAATGAATGCAACAACGTTCTACAGCACGCGCTCGTCGCCCGTGCCGGAATATTAAAATGTATATAAACGTCTATAAGCCTAAGATACGTTGACGTATACTATATTAGTAAGTATTGTACATACTCGCATTGACTGATGAGAAAGGTACCGCCTAACTAAACAAGAATGCAAGTTAAGGGTGAAATTTTATTCTGTAGGAAATGTAGCGTGCTACCGCGTAGATAAGGTCTCGCGAGAAGAAAACGTTTACAACGATCGTACACGTATACCATTTGTAGTTGTTACCTAAGTATAAGATGATATAGCTGTCTGAGGGAGACTATAGATAGATAAGTCGACTATATACAGTGAAGAATCGGCCGTGATCGCTGCTCTTTCTCCCTTAGGTAAGTACAAGAACCAAAGACGAAGAACGAATAGATGCCTTGTTAAGACTAATGAAGCGCACTAAGCTGGAACTTTGCGTTTATACTCGAGTTACCTACTCATTCTATTTTTCAATTCGAGTGTGAATAGGAAAAGAAAGATCGAGTTAAAAACTTGTACACAAACTATATCGCGTTCGAGATTATAATAAAGCTTTTACTTCGGCTCGTTTAATCATCAAATACCTACCTATCTACTCCGTATCGCACGTATTTCGTGGGTTTTGTCGTTGCGTAAAAATGCAATTTTCCAAATTAAAGGTTTTGGCCAATAAAAGAAATGACTGTTAACTAACTGCCAACAGTGTCCTACAGTTTTGTTCGCAAAAATACGTAATTGGATGAATCCATTCAAGCCGGATGACTTTGTAAATTTTATCAATTTTTGACTAGAATTTCAGGCACGGTCGCCTACTCAGAGTTCTAATGCCATATAGATTATAGTATGAGCAAAGTCCTGCCGATTTTTAAAGGAAAAATTCTGAATGAAATTGAAAGTTGACTTTTCTTCGATGAGAAATTTTCGATCAAAATTTAATTTGCTTAGACTCCTGAGCGACGTGCTGTTTCTGAAATTTTTGCCACTCGATCATTTTACCACTAATTTTCATGTTATCGTTAGATTTGAGCAGCTGGAAGTAGGGCTGGATGAAAAACTTGCAAAACGCGTTGGTTTCAAAAAGGCCCCTACTTAGGGGACCAATAGCTCCGTTCCCAAAGACTGGAGGAGGTTAAAATTTTGTATGGGCAAGTTCGAACTCAAAAGGTACTCGTATCAAAAAAAATCAAAGACTACCGATTTTTTCTCCTTTTCCTTTAACGTATAATTATCTACACGTAAAAGAAAGTGAAACAAATGTTCCCTGACGCCTCCCTCAATCGTTCAACGAGATCGTGGAACTAAGTATTAGCCCTTTAATCAGAATGGCAAAAAAATTCCGATGATTTTTCAATTTTTAAAAACCTATTAGAAGCGTATAAGAAAAATTTTGAGAAAATTGCCAAAACATAAGTTGGAAACCTGATCGAATCAAGGATTGATTGACCTTACCACAACCCTTGCAAAATTCAACTAAACCATCAAATTGAAATTTTTTGCGCAACCGCGAGCAAGTTTATTAAGCGGTGAAAACTTGGCTCGTGTAGGTTATACAAGTACGTAATGCGAGAAATTTCAGTGGTCGTCTCCGTTCAGCCGTTGTTGATGTAGTTATCGAAATATAACCGCGCGCAAAAATGATTCGAGTGTTTTTCAAACTAAAACTGAAAGAAAAATTGTTCGTCGAGAAAATTCGCCGAATATTGAAAACACGAATGCGAAATTTTCAAATTGGCGTTTTCAATGGGATCGGTATTGTATTATAGATATACGCGTACGTACTTATTGCAGTACGTGGGAGTGGCATGATGACGGTTTGGCGGAGACGACGAAGACGTCGACGACAATGTTTTCGTATATCTAGGTACTTTACTAATACTTTACTGTATAGCATACGCGTAGCCGTAGTCTCGCGTATATGCAAAGCATAGCTACCAGCGAAGCAAATGCACCGAACGGAGTATTCGAGACGAAGAGAGTGTTTGCCTGTTTGCATAGCGTCAATAAACCGGCGCCGGATGCGAATCGCGCAAAAATGTACCAATGTAAAGTGGTCGTCGATTCGAATTTTAAAAATTTTAAAACAATCGCCTGTTTAGGAGAAATCGTTGCGAAAACTTTATACGATACTAATAAGTATGACTATAGATTATGTACTGGTACCTGCGATTTTTTTCATGAGCACGTACGAAAGTGTAAAGGAAATTATGACCTGACGCAAAAGTATGAAGTTACACATCTACGTTTTTCAATTTTTCTTAAGAAGTGGAACTAACTCTGGAAATATATACTTATGTTTCTCGTGGATTATAGCAAAGATAATTTTGTACGTCACAAAAATTCGTCATGAAAATATGTCACAAATATATGTCGCTCTAATGATTTTTCGGGACTTGCATAACATTGAAAAACTGGCTTTTATTTGGGCTTGGAAAATATAGGTGGCTATTTCAGATTCTGATTTTTGGTTACCCATGCGACTTTTTAGAATTCGAAAAAACTGAAAAATTTATTTTTTGAACTTGAAAAACTGAAAACATTGATTTTGTAGACTGACTTTCAAAATTTGAAAAAAATTGAAAAAGCTGACTTTTTGGACTGAAAAGCATTTTTAAATTTTCAAATTTTTAGTTACCAGATGACTTTTTGTACCTACTTGTAAATAATTGACTTTTTGGACCGACTTTTTTGATTTTTTTTTAAACTAACTTTTCGGATGACTTCTCAAACTTTGAAAAAAATTGAAAAAATTGATTTTTGCACAGACTTTTTTAGATGACTTTTTGATTTGAAAAAATTTCAGATTATAATTTTTCGTTATCCAGGCGACTATCAGGAATTTGAAATAATAAAAAATTGAAAAAACTGACTTTTTAGACTGAAAAACATTTTTAGATACTTATTCTTATTTTTAGTTACCTGATGACTTTTTTTACCTGAAAAAAAAATTACTTTTTGGACCGCCTTTTTCATTTTTTTAAACCAACTTTTCGAATGACTTCTCAAACTTTGAAAAAAAGCTGAAAAAATTGATTTTTGCACCAACTTCTTTGAACGACTTTTTGGGCCGATCATTCCGAAAATTAAAAAAATATATTTTCTGACTGACTTTTTAAATTTTGAAATAAATTGAAAAATTCACTTTTTGGAATTGGAAAAATTTTCAGATTCCCATTTTTTTGTTATCCAGATTACTCTTAAAGGAATTAGGGAATAATGAAAATTGAAAAAATTGACTTTAAAATTTGAAAAGAATTGCAAAATTGACTTTTTGGATCGACTGTTTTGAAAAAATTACTTTTTGGATTGACTTTTTTAAACTTTCAAAAAATTGAAAAAATATTCGACTTTTTGGACAAACTTTTTTGGAAATTTCAAAAAAATTCATTTTGAAAAAATAGAAAACTTGATTTTTTTAAATTCGAAAAAAATTTCATATTCTAAATTTTTATTACGCAGATAAATTTTTAAACTTGAAAAAAATTGAAAAATTGATTTTTTGAGCCGACTATTTTGAAAAAATTACTTTTTGGACTGACTTTTCAAGCTTTGAAATAAATTGAAAAAATCAACTTTTATGACTTAAAAAAATTTCAGATTCCAATTTTTTTACCAAAAAATGACTTTTTGGGATTGGAAAAATTTTCAGATTCCCATTTTTTTGTTATCCAAATAACTTTTAGGAATTAAGAATAATAAAAAATTGAAAAAATTGACTTTTTGGACAGACTTTTTAAATTTGAAAAAATTAGAAAAAATTGACTCTAAGATTTGAAAAAAAATTCATATCTCAAATTTTTATTACCCAGATGACTTTTTGAACTTGAAAAAAATTGAAAAATTGACTTTTTGGACCGACTATTTTGAAAAAATTACGATTGGCTTTTTCAAACTTTCAAAATATTGAAAAAATATTCGACTTTTTAGACGGACTTTTTTGAAAATTTCATAAAAATTCGTTTTTTAAATTTGAAAAAAATAGAAAAATAGATTTTTTGGACTGACTATTTTGAAAAAATCGAGTTTTATAACTTGAAAAAATTTCAGATTTCAATTTTTTTTTACCAAAAAATGACTTTTTGGACTTGAAAAAATTGAAAAATTGACATTTTGAATTTCGAAAAAAGGAAATAGTTGACGTTTCGAACTGAATTTTCTTTTAAAAAATTTCAAAATTACTTTTTGGACTGAATCATCAAATTTTAGATGAAATTTGCTATCAGATGACATAAGGTGAAGCTCTTTACCTAAATTGCGGTTGTCGAGAAACTCAAGGTTGACAGTGCCAAGCCAAAATGAAAAAATTTCAACGAGCATAACTTAGCCCCTATGCTCCGGAGATTAGGTAAACATATTTACATCAACTCGGTATTTGTTGTTTAGAAGGCTTTACCCCTGGGTTGGTACACCTCGTATACTGTACAGTGATAAGGTGGTCAAAGATGGAGAACGACGAGAATTGGAGAAAGGATTAAAAGGAATTTTTTCTACAAGAAGACTTTCCCACAGGAATGCCAAAATTTAGGGAAGGGATGTTGTTCATTTCTTAAAAGATAATTTACAACTTCGAACGTCGCTAAATAACGTGTTTAGCGGGATAAATTAAGGCAGCTTTTTTGGGTCCATTCGTAGTATTGTTGTTGTCGTCGCGTCTGGTCTCGCTGGTGGACGCGGGACAGTGCGAATCGAGACGACACCCTCGTAACACACTCTTGGAAAAGGACGCGCGACCGAAAGTAAGTAAGTGTAAATTTCCTGCATTAAATTTTGCGTGTCGTCGGTGGAAACTCGGGTGCCGCGGCCGGCAGATTTTGGCCGACAACCAAATTCCGGTTTTTCTTGTTTTTTTTTTGCCTGCGATATATGTAGCGCTGCAACACGCATACGCTGCGGCGCTACCCCACAGCGAAGCAGCTATGCTTGTACTCTGCGCGAATGAAAAAATGTAATTTATTTAACTAATTAGCCGAACACCCAGCGGTCCGCGGTCCGCTCTCCGCGCCTCTAACACAACCAGTAAAATTAATTCGAAAATTAAATTTGTTCCGACAATTAAACGCGCGCGTCGCGTCGCATCGTACCCTATCTCTCCCTTTGGATATTTTTTTGTTTCTTTTCACCGCCGCCATCCTCATCGCCGATATCCTCATCCGCGGGGACTATTTTCTCCGCAGTCTACACGTCTGTTTCTCCGCGACGCGGCGATATTAAAAACTATGTCTCTGCGAGCTTCGAGCTTCACGCCGCACCTCCTCGCCACCCCTTACCTTTACGTATATCTAATATATACGCGCGAGGTATACGAGTAATTTTCGAACTTACTCCAACAGTTTTATAGGTTTGTTGTAATTTTTCGAAAAATACTCCGGTATAGTAAACGGTGAGGGGCGGTGGCGTGGCGCGGATGCTGCATAAGCCGCGCGCGCACTCTTGTCGGCGCTCTTTTGCTTTCCTTTCTTTTCGACACATTCCCGCCACCAAATATTTCAAACCGGAGCCGAGATTTACGGCTGAATCATAAGAATTCGAATTCGCCGCCGACACGGTTCACTGTTCAACTTTCTCGCCGTCGTAGCGTGTTTTTCGTACGTAAATTACGTAAATTCGCCAAATTCCCGATAATTTTTGGCGCGAAAATCGCATACACGCGGTCGCGGGTTCGATCGCGATTGGATTATTATCGTGTATTTTTTTTTTCGAGTCGATCGAGTGTATATTTTTTTCGGGTTTTCTCCTTCGATAACGATTTTTGTTCTTTTTTTTCGAATATGATTTGAAATCGAACATTCGCTACCCCAGTTCTTATTGGTACGAAACGGAAATAGCTACGAGGCATTTGTTTTCTACATGGAAGATTCGGTTACATTTCGGATTCTAATCTTATTCATTATAACGCTTCTCTCGAATGGTGAGTTCATCGAACGATCGATTAATTTTTCCAATTTTTTTTAAGGTCAAACTAGCTTTATTAAGATCAATTTTTGCTTTTTATTTGAATTATTTTTGAGACGATTCAAGCTTGCCTGAGGTGTTCCCAAATTCGAATATCGTCGCCTTGAAAATCATTCTTACCTTGATGATAAAGTTAGATTCAAATTATATGAAATTCATCAAATAATGACGAAAAAATTGAAAAATAATTTCAAAGGATATTGAAATTAATTTCGATTAATTTTCGGATTGTTTGGGTTCGCTCGCAACGCCTATCAAGATTTACTTCCGGACATAGACATGACAAAGTGTTTTTCAAAATGAACGTAAAGACTAGTCTACCACAAACCACAAGTATTCTATCTATGGGCGAAAGTTATCAGTTTAGAATGTTTGGACGTGTGTTCCAAAAAAGCGACTTTTTGTTTACAGTTTTCGAACGAGAAGTCGGTTGGAGAAAAAAACCTTGGTAAAAGAAATATGTACTCGTTTTGTCCATTTTTATTTACGTCCAAACTCGATAAATGACGTACAGAAAGAATAAAAATTGAACCGGTACCTACCTATATCTTGATGCATGGTTTATCAAAGAAAGAGTCTTTCAAATTGGACGATACAATTCAATAAAAATATTCAACGTAGGTGGAAGGTGTCGACCAAAAAACCATTGACACTAAATTTTTAGACGATAAAATTAATTATTGCTTTTTATAATATTCTACTCGTATTTCCTAAAATCTTCGTAATTCGATCTATAATTTGGCACTGAATTTTCTCTCGACCACTGGAATACTTTATACCGATTTTAGTTTGAATTTTATTGATTTAGGTATAATCTATTTTTTGGCGATTATGCCCGAGACAGAAAATGCAACTGGATCTGGACGTAATTTTAATTCGTTCAATAGCAAACGAGAAATGAAATTGAGTCAACTGCCCCGATCCAATAAAATTCATATTGTAATTTTTGAAAACCCAAATGAGACATAAGATCACTCGCGGAATATCGCCGGACCCGTTAAGGCTTCTAAAATTAATTAATTCACTATGGATATATGTATATTATGATAATCGAAATACATTATACGAATGCGCGTAACACAGATCAAGCTTTTAACCTCATCATGAACATAAATTTTCAAGAGATGAAATATTTGTAAACACGTAAGCGGCATAATTCGGATTCACCAAGCATCAGAATAAAATTTCTTAAATCTCGAAGATTACGTAAAAACATGACACAGAGTGAACAATAAAATTTTCCAAGTCCAAAAATTTATTTGAGTTATTAAGAATTTTCTCAGTCGAAAAAAGTGTGACAAAATGTCTGAAAGTCAGCGTAATATCTGAAATATTCTAAATCCAAGAAGTCTACTTGACAAAATACTGATTTCTAAAATTTTTCAAGTCCAAAAAGTCAATGGAAATTTGAAAATTTTTCTATTCCAAAAAAGTTTGACAAATTGTCCGAAAGTCAATTTTCCAAGTTCAAAAAGTCTAAATTGTTTGCTGATAAAATGTTTAAAAGTCAGCATAATCTGAAATTTTCCAAGTCCAAAAAAGTCTGACAAAATATCTAAAAGTCATCGTCATCGTCGGATAATTTCGTGACGGAATTTCGACACGTTTTTCACGGAATTACCCATACCTAGTAAAAGCATATCTATGCTAAAAATTGTAGAGCAAAAAATGATGAATTTTTAATATTCTATAACTTTTGTTTCAAGTTTTTTGTCGTATTGTGATTTTTTACTGTAACGTAATTTTTTGGGGACATTTGGGTGAAAAAATTGCTCAATTGACGATACGAAAAAAAATTTCGAACAAAAGTTGTAAAACGTTAAAAATCAGTAATTTTTTATCCTACGCGTATAGCTTCTTTCCTACCTTGAAGTAAAACAGAGCTGTTCTTCGGAAAATGAAAAAATTATGTCAATTTAAACACAAATTGGTCACTATACGATATGCACATTCGATAATTGCGAGATTTAAAAAAAATAAGTTTACCTTGCTATGTAAGTAATAATTTTGCAATTTCATGAAATCGTAAATCTACGAAAGTTACCACCTAGAGTCAGTAATTAATCTAAATATCTATAATTGCGTATAGGTACTACCAACTATTCGAAATTTGCAACATACATTTTCATATCTGTGCCCCTTCCATCCACTCTCTCCTTCACTTCCCTCCTTTATTCCTTCCTCTCCGATGACGATGCGATAAATTTTCCGGATTAAAACTTTCCCGAATCATTCCCTTACGGAGTCCAATTATTTTCCAAGTTGAGACAGATACGTTACCATAAGACAACGAGTACGATACAAAAAAGAAAACAAAACAAAACGACGAATAAAAAGAAATAAATCAATCGATATTTCGAATCGAACCATTCGTCTCCATTCTGCGGTTACAAAGTCATCGAGAAAATTAAATTCAAAATCTCGACTCACCTGATCACGTAGATATCTCGTATATGGTCGGATGATGAATTGACAACTGCGACTGGTGGTTGTCGAATGGCGAGGTTCGGGCTGGTTCGTCGAAGAAAAAGAATAACGATGGATAGGAGCCGGGCGCCGGGCTGGGTGCGGCGCGGTGCGTAAATTCCGTTACAATAAGATGAAAAATCGCTTTTTCAATTTTCTCTCGTCACCGTAATGACGTTCAAATTGTAACGGATCAAAGAGTAACAGCTTTCTTTACAAGCTTCACACTTGATTTTCCAATTTCGCCAGTCTTCCAAGTATCATACACAGTATAGATACCTTTGCGCTGAAAAATGAAATTTACTATAAATACGCGCTCAGTTCAATTCGTTTAATAAAAATTGCGCCACCATCTCTATAGCTCGTCGTCGCTTTCTTTCCAACTATCTATATCGCGAATACGTTGCGGCTGCGGCTGTCGCCGTCGCAGTCGCAGCTGGAGCATAAAAGTTACTACAGTCAGTATACGAAGAGTAGAAGTAGATATACTCGTAGGTAAGGTGTATGTACTACGTACTAAGCCACGTCTCGTCGTCGGTGTAGAAAATTTCTAGCTGCGAATTACCCCGCCAGCTCCATCCCTCGCACCTGTCATTTCCTTCCTCCGGTGGTCATGGTGCGCTACCGCAGCTACGAATATACCTACTTCCCTGCAAGGAATAATTATAAAAGGCGAATCGCCGCGATGTTCTTTTCTATTACAGAACTTAGGTAACTATAGCTAGGCTACCTATACCTATTCCTACATATACGAGTATTCATGTACATAGGAAAGACTGGGGTACCTAGTTAGGTACAAAGTGTTGGTACATTTTGTCGCCTTTGCGAAATTAGCTGCGAGATATAAACTCATTGTTTTTCCCTAAATGACCGCGAGTGTACGTATGTATTTATATACCTTTTTACACTCTTTGTGCTGCACGATGCGTTGCGGTTTGTCTTCTTTGAATTTTATTCTTTACGAGATTTTCTAGTCGTTGCGGTCTTTTCAGATCTCAGCCATTCCTCCCCCCCCCCCTCACTCTTCTCACCGTAGACAATACACACATTTTAAGCACCGAAAAACCATCCAAAAGAAATTACTACGCTTCAATCTGTGTAATTATTTTTTGTTTTACCTATTTGCTTATTTTTCGAAAGCAAAATATTCGAAAAATGTGTTTCTTTGATTAATATTTCCTTCCAGCGAAAAATTCTGACTTTGAAGCGCCGAACTCGTTTCAGAGCTTTTGTGATTTTAGATCAAAATACGTTTTTTAGAAAAATTATTTTCGAGTCAAAAATTGTGATTATTTTTGAAATCTAAAAGAGACAATTTTTGAGATTTTAGATCAAAATAACGATTTCAGAAAATTATTATGAAGTCAAAAATCGTAACTATCGATTTTGACTTTTGATTTCAAATTTGGACATTTTTTTCAATTTTTGAATCAAAATATGTACCTACTCTAGCATTTTTGTGTACTTTTTGTATTAAAATGGTGATCAGAAAAATTTTCAAAAATCGCAATTCTATTTCAAATTTGATCCCAAATTGATAAAATTAACGATTTTAGAAAAATACCTAATTTTCAAATCAAAAATCGTAACTTTTTACCACCCTTCTATTAACTCGCTCGGGATGTTTGACGATGAGTTGCTTTTTCATCCAAGGATGCGCGCGCAATGCATGTTTTCATAGCACAACGCAGTGTTACCACGTAGGTCCAACCTGTTTGTATCAACTACGCGTGGGGTAATGTATTGTACA
>FIZU01025032.1:0-23974 GCA_900064475.1 Pseudococcus longispinus
CAAAATTAGCACCCTTTTTGACCCAGTCTGCCACCCCTTTGGCGGCACCTGGGAGTTGTCGGACCGTCATATTCGGATTCAGCGTGAAAAATCCTATAAGTAGACACCAATTTTACCTCTCAAACTTTTAAGCTCAAAGTTCACGAATTTTTGTGAACTTTGAGCTTTCGCTGTGCTTGAAAGCAGCAGCTGCGGATCGGCAGACTGGTGTTTCTGAGGAAGGGGCTATGTGTACTAATTTTTGAGACCGGTCCCAGATTTCAACCCTCTCGGCCAATTTTCACGAGGTGTGGCTCCTGGACTACTAAAACTGATTTTCGATGTAAGAGTAAAATAATTGTAAAAATTGAAATTGTTACATCCAAAAAAAATTCTTTCAACTCCTATCTTGATTTTTTCAATATTTTGAGTTTTTCAATTCCTTGTTTACAGGATTTTTGATGGTTAGGTATTACTTGGATTATACAGGGTGTCCTGGTAACAGTAGTACAAACTCGAGAAGTGGATATAAGCGGGTACCGCCAAGAAAAAACAGGAGATGAATATGTTGCCTACCTTTAAAGTTTAGGGGCAAACACTTCATCAAAAAATTTAATTGAAAAAAAATCAAAAACTGAACAAATTCCTTTTTCATAATTTTTTGCCTTGTTTCAAAATTGGGGGGGCTAGAAGTGTAAGTTGAAACAAAAAAAAAATCTAAAACTTTTCAATGATAATGAATTCATAAAATCACGTTGGCAACAATGCATTTCTTATACAAGCCCCGTTTCAGAGAAAAGGAATGTGTTACCAAGTTGACCCCTTCACATAGTACACGTATGCAACTCTTCGAGCATATCGACGACAAACTCTTCTGACTGTCCCACTTGATGGTACTCGTTCAAGTACTTATATCCAAATTTCAAGTTTGTAGCATCTCTGCCGGGACATCCTGTTGGCTTAAATAGAGAAGAAAATTGAGTAGGAAAATTATAACAACAAATTTAGCAGAAAACCCCGCATCTTGGAATTTTTTTTAATTTTGAATCTTTTGATACCTATACCTACCTACTTTTCTATTGAGGAATTTTTATTGTTCCATGATCATCACATAACGTAGGTATATTTAAAAAATTTTAAAAAGGTATCCGCCTTCTTGAAATTAACCCCCATGAGAAAAGCTAAACAATTGGATCAAGATTTGACGGATATATTCAACTCGGGATAAGAAAATTATATTTTTCAAAAAATTAAAGGTTGAATGAGAATAATCTGAAAAATTAGAACGATACTTAACGTAAAAGTTCTGATTTTTCACCAATCTAAAAAATGTACCAATTAGGACATGAACAGACAGGGTACTTGAAGAAGAAAAAATTTACAATGAAATTGTTGAGAAATGAGGCGGGGAGACGGATCGACTATTTCTCGAAATCAATTTTGAGTTTTTATGGAAGTGACCTTCTTGGGAAGTATTGAGGAAGAGTGGAAAGGAGACTTGAAACGAAAAAAAAATTAAAAATTTATTTCTTCCTCTTTGAAATAGAATCTTGTTTGGTAAAATAATTTAGTCGTTCGCGAACTCTTCATCCATTTTGATCTAAGAACGAATCGCTCGAGTGCAATCAAACCGTTCCCGAACGATTCACCACTGTAATAAAATCGTTCCTAAGCCACTCGTTTTGATCAAATCATTCGCGAACGATTATCAAATTTTAGGGTGAAAAGTTCATTTGTGAATGATTCATTCATATTTAATAAATCATTTGCGATCGATTTTACCACCTCTGAAAAAAATCGAAACTTCTGATGAAAAATGTTACTCGTCATTTTCATCACATTTATCTAAACTCGAAGGGCCACGATCAGAAGCTGTCACGTTTCGATATTAGAAAAATGACGGCAAAAAATCCAATAGAAAAGCGAATATCAAAAATTGACCGAAAACTTATTCAATTAGATAATTAGCCATTAATAAAAAAATTCAATCAAAAGATCTCATCTCACAAAAATTCCTCATCAATCGACTCGCGATAAACGAAAATAATTACGTAATTCACCCGAGCGCGATTTTTTCGCGACCTGTCTCAGTTAAAAATGTCGGAAAAAATGAAATTTTCCATCGGAATTCGCTAGTTACTCGTACCTGCGAAAATAAGTCGCGAATATCGAAAATATCTCGCTTTATAAAGCTTATTGTAAAGAGAAGAATCAACTCGACGAGAAATTAAATTGTTAAAAAGAAGTCTTAAAAAGGTACCATGAAAAGATTTAAAAACGACTCTTCTGCTTCGTCTGTATACAATAACGTTGAAAAAAAAAAGCGAAACAGTCATCCCATCTCGTCGAGTTAAAGAGTAACGCGAAATTTCGTCTTTTGACTGGCGTTAAATCCTTATGGAATTTTCTGTCAACTTGGGCATTTAATCGAAGCTATAGACACGCGAACTCGACTCGCGTTAAAAAAAAGGCCAGAAAAACGCACAAATCTCCCCAGACTATAAGAAGTTCCATATCCTGTGGTAGACTGCATTGTCGTCTGTGGATAAAAAAAAAGGCCTTTGCGTTTAAGGTTGACTATTTTATGTATTTCTTCTCTCTCGAAGGTGTGTATTTAAAACGGGTGTGAAAACTGAAAAGCACTTCGCGCCTGTACATTTTTAAAGCTTTGTAATACGAGCCCGAAGCGTTTCTTCCTGGTTTTAGTGTTTTATTTTCCGAGACATTAAATCCGTTAACAGTTGCGTTTTTCTAAAAACCGTAAAGAACAATAAGAATAACACTGAGTAATTTGGGAGTCTGTAACAGTTCGCGTTAACAGAAGGCTCTTTTGTTTTCATTAAAATTATGATCCACCCGACGCTCATAAACATTTTTAACGTGCTGATTTATTAATAAATGGCGCTTATTGTTGTACATTCTTTTATTATTTCGGGGATTTCGTGTTTCATATTTTTGTGAATTTGAAATTTTCTTCATTGTTTTCTCGCCCCGTAACGGAATTTCCTTCGTTGACTCGATTACGTATAAAAGCTCTATATTCTCGTATTTCATATACACGTATAACATACTATATTCGATTTTTCTATTATATGCAATACCATCAAAATCTCTTCTCGCTTCGTATAGCTTCTCTTTTCTTCTACCGTTCTCTATAGTTGGCTTTATTCGAATTTTTCATTAAAATTCATGTATCTATGTAAACTTGTATTATTATTACATATTACACATAGCGTACCGGAATATGTCTCATCTTCACCTCCTTACTTACCTACCTACCTTCTTCTTACACAATTTTGGTAATATTTTCCGCAAGTTTTCACTACATGTATAAAAGTTCTATTCACCTTACGGTAGCTACCTAATTTGTAATCTTATCAGCGAAAAGTATCGTTAATTGTAATCAACGCACGATGAAATTGCCAACAGGAAAATTAACACTATAGCAAAATTCGCCAATGTTAACGAGTTTAAATTATCAACTTCAACTGCACACTCTATAGGAAATTAAATGAAACGATATCAATTATTATACTTCCTCTTAGCCGAAAATGTCACCCAAGGGTTATATACGATTTCCGTTTTCGTCATCTTTCGATATAAGAACACATGTATTTTTATTCTCACCGAGGAAATCATCAACGAGATAACGCTTTTCTTTCTTTATTTTTCCTCGTTTTGTGTAATATTATTCAGTTCGCTATATTCAAAAAAGAGTGTTCGAAAAAATAAATTATTTCGCTATCTCGCGTTTCTTAGATGCTGACCTAATAAGTATTTAACAAAGTTTTACGTTTTTGGTTCATTTGTTTTTTACCCCTTGCCCTGGCCCATTTTGATATCCATCTAAGCGAAGGCTTAAAAGTAACTTTCCCGGTTACCGATAATAATTAAACTTTTCACGAGTTATGCGATTGCATATTTTTATTAGAGTTGGAGTCTGTGTGAATTTATGTGTGTTTTTAAATCAGGTGATAGAGGAAGAAGAACAAGGATAGGTAATAGGTTCGAAAAATTCTCAAATTTAAATTAAATACCTACTTCTACGAAGACGAAAATTGATACGAGTTGAAATCTAGTCGTATTTCAAAGAATAAGGGCATTTTCGAACAATTTTTACAGCTTTTTAAACAAGAAATTCTGTAGGATACTTCGGAGAAAATTTTTATGAAATTTTGACCACTTAGCCCTATATCTTACAACAACGTTTTTATGAATTTTTCAACCATTTTTTTACGATATTCTAAATAATTTTCTTGATTTTTACCCACTTTCACGTCCTATGTGTTTAATGATTTGAATAAAATTTTCAATCATGCAAGTTCGTGGATTAAATAGGAAGAATAATAAAGATAAAAATTCTTTCGATAATGTTAAAACGTAAAAATTTTATAAAGTGGAAGTACATACAAATGAAATTTTTAAGACCAGCTCGAGGATGTTTTTTTTGTTGAGATTTTTAACAATTTCGAAAAAAATTGTCGACCAATTCGAGGTTGCAAATTACAATTCCGGTTTTATTTTTTGAAAGTAGGCCTTTGTTTTGGAGATATGGTTCATTTTTTCCCAAAAAATGTCAATTTTGAAGCAACGAGGAACGAACATTTGAACCATTCCTACCTTTCTTTTAAAAATGAAGGCAATATGGGCTTCAGAAGTATGGATGCACAAATGAAACATAACCCCCCCCATGGGTATTATTTCTTTTTTTGTAATCTGCAAGCGCAATGTTTTTTGGAAAACCTTAAGTTTTGGTTTAAGATACTTTTAAAAAAAAAGGTAAAGAGGGCTTCAATATTATCTAAAGAATAGATTCACAATGCTCTCCAATAAGTACCTATCATTTTTTTATGTACCTAGCTAGTAGCTATCTACCTCTGTTTGGTTGCTACAATGTTTTTTATGCAGGGTGTTTCTGGAAGAAAATGAACAAAACTCGGCATTATCGTGGGTGACCTGTCTCGTGAATTGAAGGAGGTAAGGAAGTTTTTCGACCGCATTCAGTTTTTTTTTTTCAGAATGAAAATTCGTTGTAAAATTTTTTATTAGGTACAAAAATTCTCACATGAAAAATTTCATACAAAATTGAACTCCAGAAAAATATGTAGGAGTAGATATTTTTCAGAAGGGGGAAATTTTTAATCACGAATTCAAATTTATCACGAAAAACTGGTAGCCAGTGAAGCACCAAAGGAGGTGACTACAGGATTGCAGTCTTCCCCAAATAATCTTGAGATTTCTTAAAAAATTGAATAAAATGATAATTTTGTTTGAAAATCAAAAAATCCAAGGATGGAAAAGTGAAAAGCGAAATAAAACTGAACCCGATAAAACTGGAAACTGAAATGATTTTTTGAGACTGAAACTAAAACTAAAACTGAAAAATCTAAAACTGTTACTGAAAAGTGAAATTGAAACTGAAAAGTCAAAAACTGAAACTGGGGTTTCAGTTTCAGTTTTTTTAAATTTTTGATTCATGATGATTGCTACTGAATGCTATTGCTAATCCTAAATGCCAATTCTTGTTTCGTTTCAATGCAGGAATGAAAAAGTGAAAAGCGAAATAAAATTGAAACTAATAAAACTGAAAACTGAAATGATTTTTCGAGACTGAAACTAAAACTGAAAAATCAAAAACTAAAACTGAAAAGTGGAAAGTGAAACTGAAATGCTCAAAATTGAAACTAAAACTGAAAACCGAAGCCGAAACTGAAATGATTTCAGTTTTCCATCTCAGAAAAAAATAAAAAAATTATAAACTTACGATTCGAGAGAGCATTACACAAAATCTCTGAAATTATATACCTAATATCTGGGTAATGATTTTTATGGAAACTCCATATATTGAGAAAATCCTGAAATTTATGATTTTGATGAAAATTCCAAATTGCTTATGAGTACGATGATTTTGATTAAAAATTGGAAAAAAACCACATAAACTTGTGATTGGAGTGAAAATTACCTACATAAAATCTATTAAATGAGAAAATGAAGATTTTTATGGAAACTCCATAAATTAAGAAAATCATGAAATTTATGAATTTTATGACAATTTCAAAAATCGGGGGAAAGACGAATTTCTGACTGATGAAAATTTCATAGGTAAGTAGGTAAATTGATTCTTATGAAATCAATATTACTGAAATTCTGATGAAAAGTCAATATAGGTCTCGTATGCCTCGCCAGAGGGGCAAAGCCTCCTGGACCCCCTCTCCCCTCCCGAGTGATTCGTGTTTCCATACCATGTATGAAAATAAGCATTGAACATTAGGATGCTTTGACTATTTCCAACAAGAAAAAATTAAAAGTCAAGAGTCTGAAATTTGCCAAGTCCAAAAAGTCAGCTTAGTCCAGTCTTGTGATAGAATGTAAATATTCTTATTCGTCAGAAAAAAGTCGTACACTTTTATCAACAAGTCAGGTAAAAGTGTCTAGGGCTGACAAATTAGGTAAAAGTCTATGTTTTTTGAATTTTTTCAAGTCCGAACCGTCGTTAAATTTTCTGAAATGTTCGATAATTCCCTTTGAGATTTCAATATTTGGGAAATATCCTATTCTGGAAAATGTCCATTAGTGATTTCGGATTTCGAAAAATGGCCGTGAACCCTTTAAGATATTTTGTCAGGCATGATCTTTCAGATAACTTTTTTGGACTTGGAAAACTTCTGCAGACTTGTTAGAGTTGAAAAATTATCAAGATTTTAAATAATTATGGTAGAAAAAGATTTAAACTACTGTTTAAATATGAAAGTCACTTTAATGTAGTCTATTGATCCAAAAGGCAGTATGATTTCTGAATTTTTTCAAGTACTCGATCAAAAAAATGTTGCACCTATGATTTTAAAACTGCTCATTAGAAGAAAAGAATTGCACTAATATGATTCGAATCATGATATTTCTTGAAAATTGAACTCCACATCATTTTTCTTAATCTGCATTTTTGGGTCTAAAATGCCTATAAATGCATGCTATCTATTTCATTTTAGACATTTAACGTGTAATTTCGTCTTTTTTATAAATTTTCAAGTTTTTTGGTGCATATAGGTACTTCAAAAATTTTGTCAATGGGAAATTTAAAAAAAAAATTGTATTTTCTTTTTAAGACATCAAAACTCAATTCCATTTGTAAATTTCACTTCATTGTATCCTTTCGCAAAGACTCCTAAATTCATATACTTAGCATATTTTTGCATATTTTGAGGTGCCAAAAGTGCAAAATTATGAACGTGCGATTTTTTTATTAAAATTACAGCCACCTATTCCATAAAATATAACCCCAATCAAATGAATCGTATACTTAAAACCAAATTTCGAAAGTTCAAAAGCCTCTCTTAAAAATCGACTTCGTGGATTGGACGAAGGGTTAAATAGAAATTAAAATCTACTTATAATCTACCCTCGATAAACATTTTTCATTATCAAATTTTTCCCCGTTTTTATGCCATGATTGGAAAACATTGTATTATCGAAGGGACTAGTATACTTAATTAATGTTCGCATTTCTATTCCTACCGTAATATTAATCTTTACAGAAACCTCGACATTAAAAATGTGGCAGCTGCCTTTCAAGAACAGTCGAATTGAAAAAAAAAAAGAGAAGAAAACTAATTTCATTACAAACGTAATAAAAATGCCATCGAACATTTAGAATAAACACAAAAAAAGGTTTGCATAGTTGGCGAAAAAAAAAATGGGTAAAACGGGTACGTAGGCTACGTTAATTAGTCGAAAGCTAAAAAACATTCTTTAAATTCTTAACTCAACTTTAATTCGCAGTCTTTTTTTTACGCGATAATCGGATTTTTTTATAAGCCGGTACCAATATTCGCGTTTTTCAATTTCGCCGAAGATAGAAAACGTTATTGGAAAAATTTGTGAAGTTGATAGCATCGAGGGAAAAATAACGATTTTGTCGCCTAATAATCAATCGAAACGAATTTAATTTACTAACACAGACATTGAGCTTAGTCGATACGCTTTCAATGGTGTAGGTATTAGAAAAACCTGCCAATGGATAGTAAATTGAAAAATATCGATTTCAGTCTTAAATAACCGATACCTTTTTTTTTTCCTCTTCCGTAGAGTAAAAGATAATACTTATCATGTCATCATAGGTATGTTATACAAGAGAATTTTCATTTCAAAATACACTTATAGTAGGTATAGTGAAGATAGATACGTCGAAGGATGTTAAATCGTTCAGCAACATATTGTTAGGTATCTACTCAAGTAACATTAATAAAACTTCAATTACCTATTATAAATAGACGAGAAATGTACGAGTATATCTACGTGTATTGATTTGATTTTCTGTACAGTCTTTTTGATTTTTCATTATCTGCTATTTTTCAAACAATTTCAAAAACAAGCTTTGATATAATAATGTTCTCAGAAGGGATGTAATCTAGGCATAGCTTTTTGTTTGCGTGGCTTGGTTTGATCTGTCATTACTTTGTAATATACCAACTACGTTGGGATAATGTCAAAAACGAGTATACATCTACCTTTAGAACACAATATTAAACGAAGCTATGCTACGTTGCTTGGAGAAAAATTTTAAAAATGCAATCTGTACAACGATACGAAAAAGAGAATCGAGGAAGTTCCTCGTGTTATCTTTTAAGCTTAAAAAATTCCAAACGATAATGTAGCCAGCTATTAGGTAACTAGGTAGACTCGAGCGGATTCAAATTATACATAAAATTCGTAAGGTAATTCTTCATTCACGTTTTTCATTCGTAGCTGCTCTTATCGTGCTAGGAATTGCCATGTGCAACATTTGCAGGCATGTAACAATATCGTGTAGGCTTACTTAGCAAGATAGTTAGCATTTGTTTAGATTCGCCGTGTGTATTGCTGTGTAAATATACATACAATATTACGATTATCACGTTCGTTTAAATGGCTTCAATCCGCTTGCGACAGCGACACCTTCTTTAATTATTTTCGCCTTCGAAATTATCTCCAGTATCGTTCACTTTCTTAATCGAAGTTCGCGTGTAACGAAAGCTGTATAAAAGATTATGACAGATACCTATTTCAACAAAGCTCGTCACGTGGCAATGCCAAGTACCAAAGTAAAACAAAACTGTGGTTTTGATTTCGTGGGTTTTTAATTTAGCGAAGATCATTGAACGAGTCGCTGCTAAATTAATTTCATTAAAATACGTACTTATCTATCTATGTTCAGGATACACTTGTACATAATGCAGCAAAAAACATTACAAAGTGTAGTCAAGCAGGAAAGTGCGATTTATCTACTAAATAATGCGTAGGTAGGTATCGTATTGGATACCCAAGGAAAATCTTTAATTAAGCAAATTTTATTCACTAACACAGGTACGAGAAAACAATTTTAATTGTACCTACTTGTACCTAATTTAACTTTAGATTTTTTTCAACCAAAATTTAGAAACTTGATAGGTAAATGTATTTTACATTTCAAATGTTGATTAGTTAGGTAGGTATATGCTAATTCAGGGGCATCCTTGTGGTGTGGGGCACATGAGCTTCCATTTTGCTAAAGTCATGTCGAGGTCAAGTGTGAGCCTAATGCCTAATTTGAAGGCAACATTCAAAAAACTGAATTTGAGAAGGGGAATGCTCTTTAATATTTACCTAATGAGGTAGTTTTGAATACTGTCCAAAAATGGATTTTTCAAATTTGGACATTAAAAATGAACCTTGGTTTAAATAGACGTCAATACAGGGTGTTCCAGTCATAGTGCACCGCCTTCAAACCAGAAATGCAGCTACCCAAACTACATAAGTGTATGCTTATTTGCCGACTGTAGGATTGAAGGGGTGAAATTATGCACTAGTCCTGGTAGATGTTTCAAAACACCGTAACTCTGCTAATGATATAGATAGACAAATTTTTTTGGAAACTTTTTTGTGGAATTTTTTAAGCTCTACAAAATGAGTTATATTTGTGTTTTGTCCAACTCTGAAATTGAAGGAACTACAATGATTTGAAAATTTGTAGCCCTCACTCGCATGCAAGAAAATTAATAGTCACGAGTAAATAAAAAAACTAATAATAACTAGAGTATTTTTGACACTATTAATCACTAGTGGTACCAATAGTGATTGTTAGTGTCGAAAATACTATGGTTACTATTAGTTGTCACCTTCGATTTGAGGGTGACTATACAATTTATCCGAAAGCTTATATACTATTTGATGCAATAGTTTACCTGCGAGTACAAAACCATATCAATCGATTAATAGTTACTATTAGTCATTACTAGTCACTATACATCAGTTAGTAGTTACTATTAGTCACTGCTAGTCACAATACTGGACCTATTAATCGATTAGTAATTACTATTAGTGACTAGTAGTCCCTTCACAGGAATTATCAATCGATTGTTAGTTACTTTAATTCACTACTACCTAATCACCATATGGGAACTATTAATTGATTTGTAATTACTATTAGTCACTATTAGTCAATTAATAATAACTAATAGCGATTAATAGTGATTATTAATTTTTTTATATACAGGCATAACTACTTCAATTTTCAAGTTATGCAAAATTTTGTAAGAGTCCTTTTTTGTTGAGCTTTTTGAGCTCTACAAAATGAGCTAATAATTTTTTGTTCAACTCCAAAATTGAAACATGACAGACCATTTTGAAAATTTTTTTAAAAGAACAAATTGAATGTTTGAGAAAATAATGTCACTTTTCATCTTTTTAATGATTGTAGGCGCCTTCAATTTCAGAGTTAAGCTAAAAATGATCAGCTAATTTTGTAGGGCTCGAAAAGTTCAACAAAAAATTATTCTTACAAAATTTTGAAGAAATTGAAAATTAAAGGAGTTATACGAAGGGTACAAATTTTCAAATCATTGCAGTTCCTTCAATTTCGGAGTTAGGCAAAACTTGAACATAATTCATTTTGTAGAGCGTGAAAAATTCTACAAGTAGGTTTGAAAAAAAATTAGCTTATCTTTATTATCAGCGGAGTTACGACGTTTTGAAACATCTACCAGAACAAGTGCATACCTTTGCAACTTCAAACTCTGGGGTCAGCAAACAAGTATACATATATGTAGTTTGGGTAGCTGCATCTCTGCTTTGAAGGCAGTGCACTGCGACCGGAACACCCTGTACATATGATTATATTCTATTTTAAGATTGAGATTCTTAGAATAACTTTGGTTACTACACGAATCTCAATTGGACCCACCCTCCCCTCCAATTACGCGTAATAAGTACCTACATGAAAAATTCCTAAATGAATTTCACACGTATATTCAGTATGAAAAATTAGAAGGGAGGAAATGGCCCGGTCGAAATTTTGTAATAATCAACATTTTTTCAATTGTGGTCTTAGTAACAGATTTTAGAAAAATTTTTGGAAAGTGGTCTCTAAAAAAGCTAAGTACACTTTAAAAAATGCACTCATTGCAGTCGATTCGACTGTTTGTAGAACTTATTTTTTCTCTTGGGTGTACTGCAAGCCAAATTTTCGTCGAGATACTGTGAACATTACAATTCAAGTTCAAAGGCGATTTTCATACGTATTATGCCAAATTGGAGTGAAGGAAAGAGTCCAATGGAAATTTTTGCAATAATCAAAATTATTCCAAAGATCTCAATCTACAACTTTTGTATGAACAATTTTTCAAAAACAGAGTTAGGAACAGCAATAGAGGACTTTCAAGAAAAGGGAGGTGTACTTACCCTCGGAAAAGGAGGGCTTCAAAAAAATGGCATACCAACTTATTTCATTCCTTATAGACTCTAAATTAGGATTCAGCCATAAAATTGATTTTAACAATTTTTTTTTTAATTTGCGACTACAACTCCAAAAAAAAAGAAATTGAAAAAAATAGGTTTTCAAATGCATTTTTCCACGATTCATTTTTTCGAATTTTTTTATCCAATATGTGGTCATAGTCCCTGTAATTTTGAAGTTGAACAAAAAATGGTCGAATAGAAATATACTCAAGTGTGAACAACTTCAATTTTTTTAAAGCGCATTCACCCTTTCAATTTTTAAGATAGGCAACTTGTTCATCTGGTTTTTTTTTCAGTGACTCTCGGTTATATTCAAATTTTCAGGTTGGCAGACCACTCATAGACACCCTATATTCATTTTTTAAAAACGAATTTTTCTATTTTAATAATTTTCCTGACTTTAGAACAAAAATCCATCACATCAGAAAATAATGTTGTTCTCTCACAAATTCCTCCTATCTTGTCCGGCAAAAAGTCATATCTTGTCCAAACAAAATTATGGTAATGCCCATCTAATTTCTTATGTTTTTTAATTTAATGACGTTTTGTTAAAATGTTACAGATCATGTCGCATGCTTCAAGTCCACACTCGGACGTTTGATGATTTCAATAAAAAGTCAGGTAAGTTTTTGAAGCAAACATTTAATCTTCAGTAATTTTTCTCATTTACTTATTACAGATTTTATTCCCTAAAATGAACATCTTCTTCGTCAAAATTGTTGATAAGCGAACCCCCATCCTCCTCACAAAGTCGAAAATATCGATTATGAAAATCAATTTTATGGAATATACCTAGTGAAGAAGGAGATATGATCATGGGAGGGAATTTGAAAAGGAATACTTTTTTTCGAGATTTTATTCTTATACTTAGGTGCCTACTTACTTATTTTTAGAATATTAAGTTGAAATTAAATTAAGATGATTTCCTTCCGTTTTTTTATCAAAGAAAACGATGTAGGCAGGTAAGTAAGTGAGGTACCTGCTTCTGCTTAAAAGTTTTTTTAAATTTTCAAAATCTCGTTTTAATAATAAATATCTACCTAAATAAATGCCCATTCGATTTTTATTTCAATTCGACACTATGGGTCATTCGAAGGTAACTTTTTTAGCTGAGCATTTACTAACCAAGTCAATCATAATATAGGCACGAGTTCGAGTAAAAGAGTTGAAAACTTTACAAACGAAATTTGTCTTATGATTAAAAGAACTTTCTTACATGAAAATAAATCATGCAATATTTTATTTTTTTGTACCCATAATTCTCTCCTGAACCGGGTAATCGACGATTACGAAAAAAGACGGAAAATAAACACCTCGAATCATACACCGCAAGCAAAATATAACTCAGCTTAGTTCTCGCAACATCGCCAACCAACGCTCGCCATTTTGGCCAATTGTTGCAAACATGGAAAAGTAGTAAAACTCGTTTGCATCACAATTGATTATAAAAGTTGAACCGAAGCGGAAACTATCGGTATATCTTGGTCTGTTTGAAGCTTTTAAATCGGATTCCTTTCGGTAAAAAAAAAAATAGAAATAACGACTCTGAAAACCGCATCGGTATACATACGAATGAAACTTCCCATCAATATGTTGAAATAGCTGCTTTTAATTGTAAATATTTGAAAACCTCGTTAAATACGATATAAATATACCGAAGCATTGTTGCATTAATGGTGATCAAGTTGGAACGAAACGTTGGCAGAATATTTAAACAGTTACGTTTCAAATGCCACTACGTAAAGCGAAGTTGAAAAGCATCGAAGTTACATAACCTCTTCCTGACCTTTTACAATAAGCTTTATTTACTGCCAAAAAAATGTACGCATGAATGGCGCGCGTCTGTGCCACTATTTCGTTACATTTTCAAAATCCATCCTCTTTTATATTGTAAAATGATCAACGCTTCAAGTTGACTGTGTTGTCGCGCGTATTCTGATGCATTATTAATGCGTCGAGCTTTTCAATTTACGATGCGTTCCATATAACCTACCTACCTATTTAGTTGGCAACGTGATTTTTACACGTCGTGTTGGTGCACCATTTACCGATGAGTGAGGGATGAAAAATATCTATAGGTATACTAATGTGTCGCAAATCACTTATAATAATATGATGGTGGTTCATTTTTGATATTACCAACTTATGACTTATGCATCGCTTATCCAGATTTTAGCTGGATTTTCACTCGGTGAACGGTTTATACTACGTCATACCTATATATGTTACGATTAAACTACGTGGGTGTACCATAGAGTCCTTTGGTGTACTGCGAAACGTCTGTCATACTTCGAATTGAATTATAACCGAATACATATTATGTATTTCTACTTACTTAAAAAATTGAGGGCAGAGCAGTTTTAGAAAAATTCAGAAAAATAGTTCCATTTCGGAATTTACATAAATCTACTTGCATATTTATAGCTGATGAATAACTCTTCCGTAGTATCTAGCAAAATTCCGAGATTAAATTTCTTCACTTTTTACGAATTTACACCCGTCACCCGAAACAACAAAAATTAAAAACAATTTTTGAAAGGAAGCTTACTTACAGAAATAACACATTTTTGGACTTGGGAAAATTCAGAAATCACGCTGACTTTTAAACATTTCGTCGCACAGCTTCTCAAAAATCATGCTGACATTTAAAAACTTTCAGAAAAAATCAATTTTCGTGAATTTGTTCGGTGTTTTTCAACAAATGGACGAAAATGAAAAAAAAACGTAAAGAAAACAAACGTCAAAATTTTCAGTTGCGTTCTTGCTCATCACAAAGAACAAAAAGTTTTGATGTAAATTTGACGTTTTGATGAACTTTTAGCATAGGATATGCTTTTATAAAACTTGACGAAATTCCACCGCGAAATCCTTTAACGATGACTTTTAAACATTTTGTCAGAATTTTTTGGACTTGGAAAAATTTTCAAATTTCCATTGACTTTTTCGAGTCAGAAAATTTTAGAAATCAGGGTAACTTTCCGATTTTTATCAGGCAGACTTCTTGGATTTAAAAAATTTCAGATATTACGCTGACTTTCAGACATTTTGTCAGACTTTTTTGGACTTGGAAAATTTCAACTTGACGGACTTGAAAAATTTCAAGAAAGTTCAAATCAGACGAGCTAGAACGCTTTTTACAGCTAACGCTGACTTTAAATTCTTCAACGTCTCG
Organism: Pseudococcus longispinus; assembly: GCA_900064475.1. Lineage (NCBI taxonomy): Eukaryota > Metazoa > Arthropoda > Insecta > Hemiptera > Pseudococcidae > Pseudococcus > Pseudococcus longispinus. The sequence continues at coordinate 14,900 of FIZU01025032.1, forward strand.
AACTTTTCAAAAATTTTGAATTATTCCAAAATTGAAAATTTATTAAACATTTATGATTTTTCTAAAATTAAAATTTTTCCTAAATTTATGATTTTTCCAAAATTTAGATTTTTTAAATATTTTGGATTATCCAAAAATTTGAATTTTTCTAAAATTTTGAATATTCCTAAAATTTTGAATGTTTTTAATTCAATTAATTTGCATTATCCAAAATTTTTTAGACTCTTAGAATTCCTCTAAAAGTTTAAATTTCCTGAAATTTTCAATTTTTATAACGATTTGTATGTTTTGCACATTTTGAAACTTTCTAAATATTTAGGGTTTTTCAAAATCAAAAATTAGCAGTTTTTCAAATATTATGGATTTTTAAATTTTTAAATTTTTCTAAAACTTTTAATTTCTTCAACGCCTATTACTTTTCAAAAATGTTGAACTACTCTAAAATTGAAAATTCTTCAAACATTTTTGGTCTTCTTAAACTTTGAAATTTCCTTAAAATTTGAATTTCTTCAATTAGGATTTTCGAAAAATTTCAAGTTTTTCATATAATTCGGGTTTTCAAAAATTTCAATTTTTTTTTTAATTTTTGGATTTTCCTAAAATTTTTAATACGTTTAAAATTTTGTATTGACATGGATATCTTATAGCTGGGAGTCAATCTGAAAATTTTGTCCTTTTTTCGTGTCCATAAATTCTGTTATGAAACTTTGTGACGATGACGTTTAGACACTTTGTCAGACTTTTTGGGAATTTGAAAAATTTTCAGGGTTACATTGACGGTTTGAACTTGGAAGAATTCAGAAATAATGCTGGATTTTAGACATTTTGTCAGATAAACAACTTGGATTTTTTGAACTTGGAAAATTGACTTTCAGACTTTTTTGGACTAGGAAAAGTTTAAAGAATTCAAATAAATTTTTGAACTTGGAAAATTTCAAGAAAATTCAAATCATTTTTTTAGACAGCTTTTTAAAGTCAACGCTGACTTTTAGACATTTTGTCAGACTTTTTTAAATTTGGGAAAATTTTCAGATTTCCACTGACTTTTTGTACTTGGAATTGGATTTCGAAACTTTTTCAAAAAAATTTCATTACGAAATTCACTCACAAAAATCAGTTACGCTAACATTAAAATATTTTGTCTGACTTTTTTGGACTTGGAAAACTTTTCAGAATTCAAATGACTTTTTAGACTTGAAAAATTTTGAGAAAATTTCAAATATCGCGACTTTATGGATTTGAAGAAAAATTCAATCAGCAAAAGCATATCCTATGTTTTATAGTTTCATGTTTTTTTGCTTTTTGTTTTTCAAGTAGGAGGTACCTCATCGAAAAAGATTCCGGAACTTTTTCATCTTTACCCTTGTTTTTAAGAGGTGTTAAAAATTAAATTTTTTACCATTTTTTACGTTTTTCGAAAAAAAAAAACTGAAAATAATTTGGTATTAAAATGGTCTTAACACATCCACCTCCTCCCCTCGCCAAATAGGATTTGGCTATTTTTATATTTTTTCCTTCATTTTCAAGCATCTCCATTTTCCATACCTATTTTTTCTATGATAAAAATAAACCTTGAAATCATTTTGATACCGGAAAGTTTTTAAATATTTTTTACAGATTTTTTTCGAATGACATGAAAAATGTTAAAAAATCTAGTTTTTTATTGCCTCATAAAAATCGCTGAAATGGTCCATTAGAGGACGTTTGGTAGAAGGAGGGGAGGGAGGTTCCGAAAAAAATTCGGAAAATTTCAAAATAAGGACCACCCTAGCCGATCTGTTGTAGTTAGAGTTATGGTGGAGGAGGGGTAAAAAAAGGCACTTTATGAAGTTGAAGTTAGAAATTGTCAGTAAAAATCCAGATTTTTTCTCAACTTTTCCAATTGGTAGAGGGTGAACAACGTGTCTTGGAAAAGAAACCAATTTCGCCACATATAACTTCAAAACTCAAGATGCCTACAATCAAATAAATTTTCCAAAATTGAGTTTAATTGCAGAGTTTAATTGCAATTTCAGATATAATCAAAAGTACATTCACTACTTTTTGATTGATTTGAAACCTCCACATTATCTTCCACAGGCTGTATCAATGATGAATATGAAATGTCTGCGATGAAGTATGAATCGGTTTTAACACGCTTACGTCAAGTTTTATAAAACCCTAATTGAATATTCCATCAGCGTATAAATATTTGCCTATCGCGTAAAAGTTTTTCATCATTTCATAACAAACATAACAGACTCGAAGAATTTCTCGACCCAAAATGAAATTACGATAGAAAAGTTTGAAATCATTCTTCACCTTCACGTGTCACCTCGTTTTCATATCAGACATATTTTTTACTTGAAAAAAAAACCACCTCGTTTAGATATGAAAAGTCACTGCACCTTGCGAAAATTTTCGCCTTACGACCGAGTGTGGTTGATACGCAAACCGTGTGGTTGTGGTTCGTTCGAATCAAAGTTAATATTTTGAATTGCGGTAACAATAGGGGTAATTTTTTTCTCTTCGTCATGCAATATATGTACTTATTACAAGTAGACAGACATCTTTCGAGGGTTGGGATATTCGAAATTTGAAGAAATGAATCCATATTTCGTTCGTTGGTCTCTTAAACGATATTACCTTATGAATAATAATACGAAAAGGGTTTCGTGGTAACCCGCGGGTTAAAAACGTTCATTAATATTCTCGCTATTTTCATTGTTGTAAAGTAGAACTTATTGTTAGAAGATGCTTTTGTCTTCATCTACTTTCTCATGCGTGTGTATGTAGTATGTAGGTACGTGCCCAGGACCACTATTAAGTAGGTATATGCCCCGGCTCGTAATTTCAAAAACTTAATTTTATCGATAATGTATTGGCAATTCACGAATATTTCAAGTTTCAGACGATCGAGATGTTTTCCATGTCGTTTGGCAAGTCTAATGAGGGATACTTTTTTTAATGCTTCTCGCATCTAAGCTTTAACTTGTTGAGCCGTTTGGAGAAATTTATTTGAAAAGAGAAAAATTCTGAACATTACCTAACAGAGTGAAACCGTTAGTTCTGAATGATTCCAATTTCAAATAGAATCATTGAAATTTGATAACTCCTTTACAGAAAATAACCGAAATTGGTATTATTAAAGGGGCTATGAATTGAAAATTTTCAATCGAAGGTGATTTTTTTTTCGACTCAAAATTCTAATTTTTTTTAGAAAGGATTTTTGTGAATTTCCCAACTCGAACAACGAAACTAATTTTTCAATCTGTGAAAGCAATTTTTCAGGGCCGACGATAAGGGTCGTTTTTTGGTGTTTCACAACACCCAAGCGTTACATTCCACCAAAATATATTCTTGACGAATTTCACAAGAAACCCAAGTGAATTATGTCAAAATGTTCTTGTTTTATTTTTGAGATATTACCAATTCTCATGATTAGAAAAAAATTTTGATTATAATTTTTGAAGTACAAATGATTCACCTCTTCAAATTTAAAGATTTACAGCTTGTTCGTTTAACATTTTTTCTGAGTGTTTATCAGTCATACTCAAAAGTTGGTGATAGACAACCACTCACCAGACAATACCAGTAACAACCTATTAATTAGACCTCAAAACTTGCCCAGAAATTAAGATTGCCCTCAAGCTCGTTCTCCTTTTCTGAATGGAGATAACGAAAGTTCAAGAATTATGGGGGAAAAATGAAAAGAATCTTGAACATAAGTTGAAATCTAAAATTTATTTTCTCATTCTTATTAAACGAAGCTGAGAACTGGTGGTTTGAGAAGCTGAGTAATTTTTCAAAGCAGTAGTTCTAATTTCCTCAGATCACAATGCATGAAAATAATTCGGGAATCATTTGCCGATTTTTTTAGGTAATTCTTTATTATTCTTAAAATTATTGAGAAATAATTGAGAAAAAACTCTTCTCCTAATTTCCTTCCTCAAATTTGAGTAAACTGGGTTTAAACATTCATTGTGAACAAATGAGCCGAATTTCTGTCATTATTCCAATTTTTCCCGACCATTTATCTAATTCACAAAACAATAACGATTTATTTGCGGCAAACTGGTTATGCAATTTTATTAACATCAATGAAAGGGATTCTCTAACGCATATACGTAGGGATTAAAAAAACGAAACCATCTCTGTGAATATACCAAAATATATATTTTTTTAATTTGAAGGGTAATTTTGATATTATCTTTGTAGAGGATGGTTTATTCATATTTGTTTTGATGTTGTTGTGACTTTTTGACTTTTTTTTTCTTTATTTGAAAAATTGAAACGTATTCACAATTTTATGTTTTTTTTTTAAATTCTACATAAAATTACTTTTTTTCTCGTAAACTCCGTTCTCCACCCTCTGAACTGATGTCTGGCTATACCACCCGTAAATTCAACTTCTTCCACCATGAGAGGGACTGGAGGAAAAGTGAAATTCAATTGTTCTCTAATCTTTTATAGGCTACATACTCAGAACACCATCCAAACGAAAATTCTGGCGCCCGTACTGGATTTTTTCATTATTGAAGGGGAGGTAATCTACCCCTTTTTTTATTTCCGATACAGCCCTGCTCTTTCAAGGTTTTAAGCTACACAGTGAAATTCCAGTAGCTAATGTCAGTGTACAATTGTGAGGATTTGATTGACTGAATTTTTTTTGTACTCATTAGATTCAAGGTTGAGCTGATAAAACCTGTTGAAATTGTAGAAAGACCCCTCCTCCAGAATAAAATAAAATAAATTCGAGAGGGTTTCCCCTAGTAGGACTGGCTGAATAAGAAATTGTGTGTAGTGATGACAAAATTTCACTTTTAGTAAAAAAAATTGCCAAAGTAGTAATTTTTTTTAGAAAACTTGAAAAATTTTGTATTTTGAGTTGAAATATGAGTATTCAAAAAAATCTTATCTCTGTCAGAAATGATTAATTTTTAGCTCTACGCCCTCCCGATGATGCAACTTTTAGTTTTCTTTGATTGTGAGTTGGAAAAACCCATTTTGAATTAGGAAAATCAAGAGAACTTTTTCTTTGACGTTGACTCATTTCCAGTTTCAGTTATTTTAATTTTTCAATTACAGCGTTAAAATATGAAGAGTATCAAAAAAACTCTCTAAGTGTACATATTGGTACATGGATATGTCTGTTTAAAATTCATAAGTTTTCAAAAATCTAACACGAAATTCTTCGACATTTCCTTAATATCCATGAAACTATAAAACATAGGATATGATTTTGCTGATTGAATTTTTCAAGTTCATAAAGTCATGATATTTGAAATTTTCTTGAAATTGTCCAAGTCCAGAAAGTCATTTGAATTTTGAAAAATTTTCCAAGTTCAAAAAAGTCCGACAGAAATCGAGAAGTCATTGTAAAGGATTTTTGTAAGTGAATTTCGTGATGGAATTTTTTTGAAAAATTTTTGAAATCCAATTCCAAGTACAAAAAGTTTTCAAATTCAAAAAAGTTCGACAAAATGGCTGATTTGAACTTTCCTGAAATTTTTTTAGTTCATAAAGTTTAAATTTTCCAAGTCCAAAAATTAATTTGAGTTCTTAAAAATTTTTCAAGTCCAGAAAAATCTGACAAAATGTCTGAAATTTTCCAAATCCAAGAAGTCTGCCTGAGATTTCTAAAATTTCTTGAACTTAAAAAGTCTGAATTATTTGTCTGACAAAATGTCTGAAAGTCAGTATTATCTCTGAAGTTTTCCAAGTTCAAAAAGTCAATGGAAATCTGAAAAATTTTCAAATTCCAAAAAAGTCTGACAAAATGTCTAAAAGTCTTCGTTAAGGAATTTTGTGACAAAACTTATGAACACGAAAAATCGACCAAAAAATGTACAATTTTTCAGATTGACCTCTAGCTACGAGTATAAGACATATCCATGTCAAAATGCTGGACTACTGAAAATGGAATGTAGCCCTATTCCATCAACGTCCCTACATTTTTCAACTCCTAACATAATTTTCTGCCATATTTCCTTGAAAAAAGTAGTCTTTCTATGTTTACTATTGTAGCCTTTGTAAAAACACTGAGCTAAAAAAAGATTGTGTTTTGTTTTTCCTGTTCGATAAATTGAATGTGCTTCGATAGGTTGGTATATTCCTTCCTACATACAATGATTTTTTATCACTAAACCAACGGTTACTTTAATAACCCCTGAATCTAGACAGTACTGTAGTGCTGTTCGCTTTTCAATTGATTTAGTTTACGATGTACAAGAGACCAGTGAAATGGAAATAACTGTTACATTTTAGCCCATCAATCACGATGTCTATTACTCGACCACCTTAACCGAGTGCACCATACAGTCTTTTATTTTTTTCAGCTAACCGAATCCGTGCTAGTTTAATTTTCTCCGCGTATAAGTTAACTGCGAAGTTATATGAACTTGTTTCCATTCGAATTGATACTTTTTTCGTTGAAAGTAAATAAAATCCAGGTTGTTTTTCACATTTAATTTTTATACGATTCTAGTGAAATCATCACCTTTTTATACCGTCACATGTATTTATTCAGTTATGGATTTCTGCCACTATCCACATGATGAAATTTCGTTAGGCACAAAAAATTAATAAACATTGATATTCAATTCAAATGAACAACGTGCTTTTTGTGTGTTTTCGCTGGCAGATTATTGAGAGCGGATTTCATTTTTTATTTGTACATTAAAACCATCTCATAAATTAAATCACAGTTGAAATGATTTATCCGAGCTATCAACACGACGTAAAATCTATTTCATGTTTTTATACGTATTCGTGAAACCGGGCCGTGTTTATATAAAAGACTAATAACACAACAAATTTCACCATATGCGAACCATGAATTTTCCAATCCAAAATAATCTTCTATTGATAGGAATAATTTCATTTTAGGTTGTAAATTTATCTGCGTTGGGTGATTTTTAGTGTTACGTGGAATGTAGAGGAAGAGATGAAAAAGCGATCAGCTCAGCGTAAGCTATAGCTGGGGATTTTTTCAAGGGGATGGGAAAACATAGCAGATGGGTAAATATGAGAACACAACAGGAAGTTTTTTTTTTTTTAAACTTTTAAGCAAGAAAATTGAAAAATGAAATTGTTTGGGAAAAATCTTCTAAAATACAGAGATATTTTATGAAAATGAAAGTAACGATTTCCGGTTCTCGTACAACTCTCTTCGACATTGAATTGTACTGAATTATGTAGGTACGTTGTACGCAAATTGATTTTCAAAAACAATGTTTGCGTACAGGTACCTACCTACCAAAATACTCTTTTTCCTAATAAAAATTTCACCCACAATCTTCTATACGTAAATCTGAACCATATGAAAAATGATGTAGACCTAGAAGCGTGCGTATTTTACGAAACAAACAGATGCCATATTTACTTTATTGAAGTTCTAAACAAGAACAAGTTGGTCTGTACGTTCGTGAGAAGTTTAGACAAATTCCTTTCGATTTGGCTTCACTTGCGCGATGTTTAACTTCATATTTTTAAAATAAAATTTTGAACTCCAATTTTATAGAAATCGTAAATGAAAATAGCTAAGGATATCTTTATTTTCGAAGGGGTTACAGTACTTCTAAATTATATCACAACTTTAAAAATGGAGATAGGCAAAAAACATATACTACATTTTTTGTGGCAATTTTTTTTCTATAATGCCTACCAATTCAGGCCAATTTATTTTTAATCATGGGTAAATGTAAATTGTAATTTTAGTACAGTTGCAATCTCCTTTTCTAACGCTTTTTTAAAAAAAAATTCATACAAAAGCTGTAAATTAAGATATTTGAAATAAGTTTGATTCAGAGCTGCCAGCCTTAATCCTTTTAATTACGAATTTTGGATTTTGGGAAAAAACATTTCTTCAGCTTGGGTTCTTACTTCTTACTTAGGTACTGAATTTTTGTAGGAGTTGTAAGATTTTTTTTCAGCCGTTTAGTACAATTTTAGCCGAAGATGCAGATTGTACGCAACAGTCAAGGCTGGCAAGCCAGCCAAAAGCGAAACCGATACTGATTGAGAAGCCGAAAGCCAGCCGAAAGCTGATTACATTAGACTTTTTTCCGGCTGTTTATCGACTTCTTTTTTGGCTTTTTACCGACTTTTTTCGGCTTAAAGCTGAAAAAAAGCTGGAAAAAGACCGAAAAAAACGATAGCCAGCCAAACGATAATACGCTAAGCTGATAGCCAGCCGAAAGCTGTTATTTAAAATTTTGTAAGCCGAAAGCCAAAGCTGATTCGTTCGGCTTGACAGCCCTGGCAGCAGTGTGCATGGTGACTAGATGTTTCATATTTTTTCATTTTCTCTTTTTTTGGGGGACGAGGAGACCTTTTTCTTCCTCTCCCACTTTTCAAAAACATATTCTCCTCAATTTCCTCCTTTTCACCTTTTTACTTTCTTTCTCCCGCCCAATATGTATATTTATATCCCCCCTATTTCCCCTTCACCACATAAATAAATTTTCCTCATTTGCCCTTTTCTTTCCCTTTTTCTCCTTTCCCCTTTTTTTCCTTTTTTCAATGAATATGCAATATGCAATATGCATGTGTATTTCCACCAATTTTCAACCTTTTTGGAAGATTCTGAGACATTTTTTCAACGTTTTATTCAAACATAATATAAAGTCCTTCTCTAAACTCAAAATACTCAAGAGTTCCAATCAAAATAATATTTTGTTGACAGGAATGGTTTCAACTGGAATCTGGAGGGTCTGTCAGATCTCCCAATATTTCTAAAAATGCCAAAAAGTTGAACAAATTGGTCAAAAGTTGAAAAATGTTGGCAAAATTTAAGAAAAGTTGGTGACTTTCCTAAACCTGGAAAATGGCACAAAAATTAAAAAAAAATCGCCTTCCCTTCGTTCAGGCTCACTATGAAGTTAGTTTTTTGAACAAAGTAGAGGATACTTTTTAGAATTTTTCAATGAATCAATTTTTTCTTGCCACCCTTCCCTTTTTGAGTAGCTGGTCCCATTTTAATAAAATTTTCTACATAATTTATATTCGAACACTCCCCCCCCCCTTATTAAATAAAAAAAGATAGATCCACTCTTCAAGCGGACATATTGGTACATGGATATGTCTTATCTTTTT
>FIZU01025069.1:0-13175 GCA_900064475.1 Pseudococcus longispinus
TTATAGAGGTGAAACGGAGTTCCTCATCCCTTTTTCCAGTTCGAGTTACCGAATGCTTAATTTCTTAAGTTCGACTTATCGAGTACAAAAATGCACAGCGTAAGATAGGGATGAAACGGGACCGACGAAACGGCTCGTCTTTTCAAGGAATTCGAGTTGTTGCGAGTTCGAGTTATCGAGATTCCACTGTAGTTTATATTTTGCCTTTTCATAGCCATGTTTGAATTCAGTGTCTATCGTTTGAATGTCAAATTATGTGTTTGCTTTATTTTCTTAATTGTTTGAATTTTATTATGCATTTTGTAAATTAAACAATGTAAAATTTGTACCTACAGAAAATTATCGCGTTTCAATTTCAATCGAATCTATAAGAACGGGGGTCAATCGGCCTCTGGTCGAATTAAAAAAAAAATTTCAGGGCTTCCAACTTGTTATGGTGAAAGATGCGATTTTAGAGCTTATACGAAATCCTTTACCTCATGCCCTTGGGGCTGGATCGTCGAAATAGTGATTTTAAGCTAAAAAATGCTATCTCAGCGATTTTCTGGTAGATTTTCATCAAACTTGATATGTGGATACAGGTACTCAAGGGGGGCGTTGTGAAATTTTTTTAGATTTTTCCTATTCCTACAATGACCTTGAAATCGACTTAGAAAACTTCAAATCGCCATAGGGGGCACAATTTTGGTGCGGGGACGAAAAAAAATAGTTTTCTTATTTTTCAGACCATTTTGCACGACTCAAAATTTTTTGGATTTTTTCTTGGAGGGGGGGGTCACACCTAAATCTTCAAAAAACATTTTTATAGCCCGTTTTCCTCCCTTAACTAGATCATTTCTGGTCGAAAAATTTTTTTCTTGCAATATATTACCAACCTGCATTTAGATCAAATTCGTTCTTTTTCCCCCTTTTATTCGATTTTCTTTTAAAATACCCTACGCCATTTTGGGAACGTACAACCTCCTCCGAGATGAGCTAGGGGCCTAAAAATCATGTCGAGACTTGTTTCAAGTTGATATCCATCAAATATTGCAATTTCAGCAAAATTGAGAAACTTTAATTTTTTTGCTCTTTTTCACAAATTGAGTATTTTTGATTTTGAAAAACTTTACATAAAATGAGTTGAAAAAATGAGAGTTTCTAAACTTTGTGAAATTGCAAGCTTTTCTGACGCAGTTACCGCGTAAGAACTTTTTAAATTCATTTTTAATTGAAATCTCAGATTGTAGTATGTTTTTCATATATTTGAAAATTTCTTAATTTTTCTTTTAATTGAAATTTCTGGCCATCATACGGTCTTCAAAATTTAATTTATTTCAATTTTTCATCAAAATATGACATTTCCAACATGTGACTAAACATTAACGAAAGCTAAGTATTCCGAGTTTACATTTTATAAATACAAGTTGAGCTTTCTTTACGCACACATATGTGTTACTAGATATCTACCTACATTTATGTAAGTTATGTGTAGTATCTGCGAGTATTTACAATAGCATACGAGAGAAAGTTTAACGAGTGTAATAATTTACGCGAAATCTCCTTTTTAAGGGTTTTGTAAACATTTCGAACAAGGAAGTAACAAATATTAGCTCGGTAAACACAAGATAAACGAAAATAAGGTAGCTTCGGCATTTTTGACAGCACGTTCTAAACGATTGTTATTTTTCAAATATACCCGAAACCCTCTAACACATTTGATTAGGTCTCAAATGAAGTGTTGCAGGCGCTACGTAACTCGTCGATAAACCAATATAGATCAATTAGATTTTGAATCCATGACATTGTAAATGTAATTGAGGAAAGGAAGTTAAGTATAAAAAAATTCCTAGTTGACAAATTACGATTTCGCTATTAGATTTTCAAGGTAAAATGCATTTTGCATGTAGTGTTCAAGGATCTGTAAAATCGTGACTGCGTGGACTGAAGCATCCACCTAAAAATAAAACTGCAATTACTTTAAAGTGGAAAATTTTTCAAAAGTATATGTAATTAACCTTATTTTAAAAAAGGAAAATGGGAATAAAAAAATCGTAAAAAAATGCCATCTCAGTAAGAAAGTTTTCCATTTTTAATACCGAGCCCTTCGAGTATACCAAATTGGTTCGCCCTTGCATCGTGAAAATTTCATTGATTACAGTTGGTCAGAATTCTTCGCTATTTCAATGCTTCATGCATAGAAGAATTATTCGAATAGTTTTCTGTATAAATAATGAATTTTTACTCGTGTTCGATATTTCCTTTCCCTCTTTTTTTAAAGTATGGGCTACACTGGGAAATTTAATGAACCCCTACATCACTTTTTTAATAAGTACCGACGATAAATTTTCAGAAATTATCAACGTTGGCCCTCTTTTTTAAAAAAAAAGAATCGTGTCTTTCCTTCGAAATCGTATTTTCGAAAATGAAAGGTGACTGTCATCTTCTATTCATTATACGTATACTTTGGAAAGGTCGCAAAATAATAAACTACTCGAAATGATTTCTTTTTAGCAACACGATGAGAAAATGTTCTAAAATATGGACCGTTTGATGGGTTTCATAGGAAGGAAAGAAAAATGACCCGAGGAAAAAAATAGTAATAAATGTCATCCTTAAAAAGACATTTAAGCTTTGGTATTACGGTCAATAAGGCCGAACTAAACGATTGTTACAAGTTTCGAAGCAAGAAAAGGCGCCTTCTACAGTTTTTCCTTTTTTTTTTCCTTTTTTTTTCGTTAAAAAAGGAAAGAAATTCGGTCGGGTCCAAACTTTTTTGAGTCTTTAAATGTGATAAATTGAACTTGTGCAACGTTCGTCCGAACAAAAAGTAAGTATTCTAAAGTTTCGTAATATCGGAAACTTTCCTCCTTTTTTAACGGAAAGATTAAATATTTAACAAAAAAAAATTTAATTCGAATATCCGCGTGCTTGTTTCTTCTTTTTTTATTGCCATTTTTCAAATGAGTAGGTATATTTACAGGGTGGGAATGTTCGAGATATTTGATTTAGTTTTAGGTATAGTCGTACAAGTCGTGATTATTTTGACCGATGCTTTTCATAGTGTGGACTTTTTTTTTCACCAGTGTTCATTTATGTAGTCGCGTGGGTTTTCTTTTTGTATGAAACAAAACAATTTTTAGGGAAGAGAGCCATCAAACGTTGCCCTTAGGGCCATAGGGAGCAAGCAGGAGGGAATTTTAGAAGTGGAAACATCCCTATTTCTGTACATAAAGGGTGAGGGTATTTCTGACATCATTTCCATATAATTTCTTCCTGAACCCACTTTCCCGATCGGAAATAGAGAAGTGGCGCAATCGTGAAATTTGTGTATGGTCAATTTTAGTGAAAATTCACCCCATTTACTATCCATAAATTTCTAACTTCTAAGAAGAATGGCTTCTTACCACTACAAAATAGGAAAAAAATTGTAGAACAAAAAATTATGTATTTTTAATACTCTATTACTTTTGTTTGAAGTTTTTTTTCGTATCGTCATTTTTTATTGCAACGTAAATTTTTTGGGGACACCCGGGTGAAAAAATTTTCAAAATTGATGATACTAAAAAAAGTTTCAAACAAAAGTTTTAGAACGTTAAAAATCATTCATTTTTTATTCTCTATTTTTTTTCTATCTTGAAGTGAGGATGAAGAGCTGTTCAGAAAATGAAAAAAAATTGTCAATTAGGCACAAATCGGTCACTATACGCTACGCACATTTGAAAATTGTGAAAATTCCCTACAATGTGGATAAAAACTTCAAATTTGAATTCAGGAGGTTTAAATTAGGTTTAAAGGAAGTCTTAACCCCATATCGGTTAAAGGTGTAAGGGTTATAAAATGAAAAACCGCAATTTAATGTCAATTTGAGCAGAAATGAAGTTTGACAATTGTGAAAACTCCCTACTTCTTATCTAGAAACTAACTTCGAATTCGGATCCAGGAAGTTCGAATCATAATGACATGATGTTTCTTGACTCAATTGGTCATCCCTACAAGGCTCAAAAAATGAAAAATTATGATTTTACCTCTGTTTTCAAAAAAATTGATCATTTTTAGTACAAGCATCAAGAGGCAGCATATCGTTTCAAAATCGTAAAAGAGTGACACTGGAAAGATATAAAATTTTTGCGATATACCATCGAAAGTGGGCCTCCCGATCCCGAAACCATCATCACATTTTTGAGATCGAATTGCAAAACCGGTTTAGGGGTTCTCAAAGTTGTAGAAATTGAGGATCTATATGCTGTCATCTATTTTAGCTCATAGGTCTTGACAAAGAGAGGGGTAAAGGGATGGTTGTGGTTTCAAATAACTCGTATCAGATCATTTTTATAATATCCATTCACAACTTCGCCCATCATAGCGATTTTCATTTTTTCAGTGCTTCCTAAACTTGCAATTTTAGATTCCATTTTTTCATAAGATTAAAATTAAACAAACGTGTAGCACAGCTACGGTAATTCTGCAATTGAAAAATGATTCTAGAAAAAGTTGCACAATTCAATGTATTTTTCATAAATACCAGAGTTCTTGTCCTAGTGTTGATAGAGGCTGAGAGACGGAGGGTGGGACTTGAAAAAACACGATATCGGGGAACTATACTAGAACCTAAAATTGCATTCCTAACGAGATTATGTTGTAGAATTGTTGAGTTGAACTAAACTTTAGGTGATACTTGGTGCACATAGCCACTAAGCCCTCCCTCCCACCCACGAAACCGTTTTTTGAAGCATTTTGAGGCGCCGCGTCCGAGTCCCCTGAAATTAGTTGTGGTAAAATTGGAAAGTGAGGTGTCTAAGATCATTTAAATTTCACGTCAAATACAAATTTCTAGTCGCACCACCAAATTTTTCATTTTTGAGCCCAAATTTGGGCTTCAATTTCAAAAAACGATTTTTCAAAGAATTTTAAGCTACATTCTAAAAATTTTCAACACTTTTTAGGTTGACATAACTTGAGGTCACGAAATAAATTCTTTCTACCCCTTCCTTTTTTTCTACGCCTCTTCTTCTTCCCATTGATCCCCCTGGGACCCAAAATCGGAACTGGGATATTAAGAAAAATATCGATTTTACAACAGATCGTATAGAAATGATACCATACCATTGCCCCTTTATGTGCAGAAATAAGGGTGCTTCCACCCCTAAAACTCGATCCTGCACGACTTGCAGAGCAATTTTCATGGTATCATCGTGTAGGAAATTTCACGAAGAACATTTTTTGTTCTATACTAATTTTACCTGTTCGTGAAAATTTTCGAATTATTCATGAAAAACAACTTCTTTTAAAACTTGTTCCATCTGCCTCCCAAAATTGAAAATCCTCATAACGTTGGTAATAGTAGTTGTAAACTTTTTTCGAAATATTCCAGCGTACGTAGCTTGATGTCAATTGTAAAACGATCTTATTGTTTCGACTTTGCATATACGAATTTTGAAGCATGAAAACTAAAATGAATAACGTATTGTATCGTGACATGTACACAATGTTAAGTATACGTCGTAGTGGAATTTGTATATGAGAAAATGTTGTCAGATATTGGGGGTGAGTTTTGTTCTATACTTACTTGCGTACACGAGATATACAACTTTTTCGCAGTTTGGCGAAAAAAAAGAACAAAAAAAAAGAATACACGTGTGGTTGATTTTTCACGTCCATATTACGTCAAATGGTATGGTAATAAAAGTAACTTATGATTTCATGCATATTTCATGGTGAGGTGCTTCCGAGAACAATGAGATGTCTGTGGCAAATTCTCACTGAACGGTGAAACGGGCGGGCAATTCATACAAGCATAAATTTCCGTAAAACGAAATCGGTTCTCATCGAGTGCTCATCCAGCGCGTCACCGTGTATTTGTATATTTTAAAACATTTGATGAAAATACCTACATTTTCAGTTTCCGGTCGGCTCGAATTTATATAATTACAACCGAAATAAAAATAAATAGTTATAACAGTGTATGTAATATAGGCCGTAACCTTCAACTAGTTTGTTATGTTGTTTCCTTTTTTTTTTTTCGTTTTCATTCATACGTTTTTTGTTTGTTTTTTTTTTTTTGGTCGAGTTAGAGATTAAAAGTGGTGGAAACCATAACTGTAGTTTGAATATGTATTCTGTACCTACATATGCAGTCCCTGGAGTATATGTTAGAAGTAATGTACACTGTACATCGTACAGCGTACATACCTTCTACATACGTTTTGATTTGTGAGGTAATTTTTCGTTTCGCGTGTATTTTACTCGGTGGTATGGCGATAAATTGATCATGTACAATGGCGATGTGAAAATTGAGGAAGTTTTTTGCGTACATCCAGCGTGTTTTTATTTGTTCAAGTTGGACGGTTTATTTAATGGTGGCTGATTTATGAATGAAGCGCACCTGTGACATAATTCTCTTCGCTGCTTCATTAAAATTTTCTGACGGAAGTTATCGTATACATAGGTACAAATTTTAGCATGGTTTAGTTTCCATTTCGAGGTTGTCTGTATATAATGTACATTTGTGCGTATTTGGAGACGTAGACCTATACCGTATGTAAATACATATATGCGGAATTTTTCGAGGATGTTAATTTTGAAAGAGAAAAAAATCCATGGTCAGGGATGTTGAAATGTTTTACGCTGTATAGTGGTAATTATAATACCCTTCGTAATGTTTCGCTTTGATGCATTCCAGTATATAAGTACATACTCATTTTCTTACGCTGAGAATGGTAGTTTATTAAGAAGATGTTCTGATGATTTCACATTGAGTAACTGTCGGCGACATAATATTACCTACATATCGTGTGTACAATTTTTCAAGTTCATCATTTTCATATAGGTACTCAAGTTCATAGCTTAACCTATCGCGATGCATGGACAATAGTCCGTACAGTTACGTACATTTTAATCTACGTCGCGTTACAAATCAAATTATCAACAAACATGTTTAAATGTTTCCACAATTTTGAATTTGGATAAAATTTTCTCATTTGTTTGTAAACATTGGAATATCAACGGTTAAAAAAAAATCTCCAAAAGTTGATGGGACATCAGAATCAAGAAACGAAATTCAGTGAAAATTATTTAAAATGTTGCAAAAGTAGCTTAAATTTTGTAATGACGTTGGAAATTTTCCTTAAAAATCATCCAAAATATGTATTGTAAAAATGATTAAAAATCATGAAAATTGTTGAAAATTTTGTGAAAGCAGAAGTGGCACAAAGTTCACTGATTTTTTTACAAAAATTGAGATGTTTGTTGAAATTTGTATAAAAATCATTAAAAACACGACAAAAACTGTCAAAAAACCATGAAAATCGTCAAAAATGTTGGTTGAATTGTCCACGAAAACCTGTAAAAATCATTAAAAAATGACTTTTGGACATTACCTATGTCAGACTTTTTTGGACTTGAAAAATGTTTCAGATTTCCATTGACTTTTAGAGATAATGCTGAATTTTTTAGACATTTTATCAGACTTGACTTTTGGACATATATCAGAATTTTTTGGAATTGGTAAAATTTTCAGATTTCCATTGACTTTGAGACATTATGTCAAACTTTTTTGAACTTGGAAAAATTTTAGAGATAAGGCTGACTTTTAGACAATGCCGAAATTTCATCACGGTGACTTTTAGACATTAAGTTGGACTTTTTTCGGACTTGAAAATTTTTTAGAGATAATACTGACTTTTAGATATTTTATCAGACTTAAGTTTTGGACATTATGTCAGACTTTTTTGCTAGCATAAGATATGCTTTTACTATGGGGAGTAATCTCGCGGAAAATTCCGTCACGAAATTGTATAACGCTGACTTTTAGACATAATGTCAAACTTTTTTGAACTTGGAAAAATTTTAGAGATAATGCTGACTTTTAGACATTTTGTCAGGCTCAACTTTTAGACATTACCTATGTCAGACTTTTTTGGACTTGAAAAATTTTTCAGATTTCCATTGATATTTAGACATTATATCAGACTTTTAAGAACTTGGATTTTCTTTGACTTTGACACGTTTTGTCAGACTTTTTTGGACTTAGAAAATTCTTAGATTTCCACTGGCTTTAAGACATTTTGTCACACTTTATGGGACTTGGAAAAATTTTCAGATTTCCATTGCCTTTGACACATTTTGTCGGACTTTTTTGTATGTGCTTCGAAGAATTATTAGATTTCCAATGACTTCTAAACATTACCTATACCAGACTTTTTTGAACTTGAAAAATTTTTTAGATTTTCATTGACTTTTAGACATTGTGTTAGACTTTTTTGGACGTGGAAAATTATTAGATTTCTACCGAATTTGAGAAATTTTACGAGACCTTTTTGAGCTGTAAAAAATTTTCAATCAGCAAAAGCATATCCTATGTTTCATAGTTTCATGGGTAGTATGGAAATGAAGGGGGCTTTTTAAAAACTTTTTCAAACTTTTGCCACATTTTCGATGATTTATATTGAATTTTGACAATTTTAACAACATTTCAGACATTTTTGACGACTTTTTAACAACTTTTGCAACATTTTCAATGATTTTTACACTTTTTTACAATTTTCACATCAATTTATGCATTTTGGACAGTTTTTTTATCAACTTTTATGGCATTTCAGACATTTTTCATGACTTTTCAATAACTTTTGCAACATTTTCAATCATTTTTATCACATTTAAAACAATTTTTCTAACAGTTTATGCATTTGCGACGACTTTTCAACAACTTTTGCAACATTCTCAAGAATTTTTACACAATTTTTACAACAGTTTGTACATTTTGTACGACTTTTTAACAACTTTTGCAACTTTTGCAACTTTTGCAACATTTTTAATGATTTTTACACAATTTTTGAAACTTTTTACTATATTTTCTGAATTATGGAAGACTTTTCACTATTTTAAGTCGAAAGAAAGTCTAAAATGTTTGTCTGACAAAATGTCTGAAAGTCAAAATTATCTCTAAAAAATTCACAGTTCAAAAAACCATTCGAAATCTGAAAATTTTTCAAGTTCAAAAAAGTCTGACAAAATGTCTTTAAGTCAGCGTGATGGAATTTACAAGTTCAAAAAGTCAATCTGTCGAAATTTCATGTCGGAATTTCGTGAAGGTTGTTTTCCGCGGAATCGCTCACTGCAAAAGCATATCCTATGCTAAAACATTGTTAAAAAGATTTAAAAATCATAAATAGCATCAAAAATCTCGTAAAAATTCTTAAAATTATCCCAAAAATCGTTTAAAAATGTTGTAAAAGTGAGGTATGTTTGCCTATCGTTGGAATTGAAGGGGCATAGTTATGCTCTTTCGAAGAAAAAAAAATTTCGATCTTATTCATCATTTTTGATTTGTTGAAAAATTCAAACCATGATAAGTAGAGAGTTGCAGTTTGCACCATTGAATGGGAAATTCGTTTTAATTTTTTTTATGCAAAATTTTTTTTGGTTAGTTGGTCATGGAGCCTCAAATGGTAATGAAATATTCAAAAAAATAAAAAAATCAGCTTTTTACTAATTTTATTGAAATTTTTGAAAATTTTTTATATCAACCTACTATTATTATGAACGCAACTTATGTGGAAATGGTTTCTCTTTCCAGCGGCGCAAACCCCAGCCTTCTATCTTGCTCGAGTCAAAAGTTATCAGCATTTCATTTCAGGAATAACAGTTGGAAAAAATCACTTTCTTGACCAAAATTTAAAAATTATAAAATTTGATAGAAAAAAATGATTTTTTTAGATGTTATTTTTGGTAATCTTAAAACAACGAGGACAGATGGTTAAAAAGTCAAACATTTACGCAAGCAAGGTATAAGAATTAACCAGGGTGAAAATATGAAAAACCCGAACCCATCCACCCATCCAGTGTAAAAGTATTAATATTCCACGACTACGGCCATACGAGGGAAGATGGTTTTAATTTGTGGCACTATGCATATAAGTAGTAGATCAGAATAATACTACGGTAGGTCTAGGTATACGTGTATTTATACTTATTACCGCAGCAGATTACATTGCGCCGTAAAATAAACGTAAATTGTATAGGTATGTATGTATACGAGTATATGGTAGAGGTAGATATATGTACATATGCGGCATAAGACATCATTTTGATAACCTTACGTCTTGGAAGGCTCGGTGTAGTACCTACGAGAAACGATGCATCAGCGGATAGGTATTTCCTACGGTGGATATTATCATTAATAATAATACCCCCGGTCAAAGGGATTTAATTTAAAATGGTGGCCAGTTCTTCCGTGAAACTCATTATTCGTCAGCGAGATAAGCTCGGTACACTCGCATGCGTAAGCACGGTCTTTTCGCTCATTTCCCTTTTAATGGTCTCCGCAACCGTCTTGTGCTAACGGTCGTTTATCAGAAATACGCGCGTATAATTTTTAGAATGCGTAAACAAAACGTTGAAGCTTATCAGGCTGCGCCTAATGAAAAGAATCATTTTACAGTATGGCGCGAGAACACGACGAAAAGTATAACTCTGGCGTATGCGGGTGTACTCGTGTACGTATACTGTGTAAAATTTACAACAAACCCTGTGTGATGTTGAAATTGCCCGACCGGTGGCGCGTTTTCGCTGGCTAATTTACATATTCATTCGCGGTATGTCGCGGTCGCGGGGTGACAATGGCCGTGGAATTTCGTTTGTCCGTGCGATGCCATGAAACGTCCGGTTTTAAACGATCAATGTGGGTTAAGCGTCAATGAACAAGTCAGCGATGTGTTAACTATTTATTTACGACGCGGTTTCGTGGCTAATTATTTGGAGTACCTATTGCCCCAGCAATGTGACTGAACAAACCTTTGATGCGTTAAACTGAAATCCTTATTATAAAGAACGCCAACTATACCGATGGTTATATCACTTTGTATATGTTTTGACCTACCGTAATAAACTAGACATCTATGTCGTGTATGTGTCTTTGGTTGACTGGATATTATTTCGTGAAACACTTGGTCAATATTGCTACATTAAAAACCTCACAACTTACCAAACGCTCACTTTTCTATTTTATTCTTTAACCAATTTTCTTATTAAAGGTATGAAATAACAGTCAGCCAGTTTGTATAATTTTGGTCGATGATTTTGGAAATGAAAAAAAAAGTCCCCAGCATTTCCATATTATCGATGAAGCTGTAAAACATGGGATATGCTTTTGCTCAGTGAATTTTTCAAGTCCATAAAGTCGTGATATTTAAAATTTTCTTGAAATTTTACTACTCCAAAAATGATTTGAATTTTGAAAAATTTTCCAAGTTCAAAAAAGTCAGACAAAATATCTAAAAATCAGCGTAATGGATTTTCGTCAGTTAATTTCGAAATGGAATTTTTTTGAAAAATTTTCGAAATCCAACTTCAAGCACAAAAAGTTGGTAGAAATTTGAAAATTTCTTTCAAATTCAGAAAAATCTGACAAAATGTCTAAAAGTTAGCGTTAGGTAAAAAGTTGATTTGAACTTTCTTGAAATTTTCCAAGTTCATTAAATTGAAATTTTCCAAGTTCGAAAATTCATTTCAGTTCTTAAAAATGATCTAAGTCTAAAAAAATATGACAAAATGCCTGGAAATCAGCGTAAAATCTGAAATTTGCCAAATCCAATAAGTCTGTCTCACAAAATATCAGAAAGTTACCCTGATTTCTAAATTTTCCAAATTCAAAAAGCCTAAATTTTTTTATTGACAAAATGTCTAAAAGTCGGCATCATCTCTGAAATTTTTCCAAGCCCAAAAAAGTCTGATAAAATGTCTGAAAGTCAATTTTCCAAGTTCAAAAAATGGAAATCTGGAAATTTTTTCAAGCCCAAAAATGTCTGACAAAATGTTTAAAAGTATCATCGTCACGAGATTTCGTGACAGAATTTACGGACACGAAAAATGGAAACAAAAAAATGGACAAAATTTTCAGATTCCCCCCCCCCCCCCCCCCGCAGTAATTGGCATGTTCATTTCAAAAAAATTAGCATGAAAAATACTTACTAGAAATGCAGTATAAATGTTCAAAATTTCATAAAAATCATCGAAAATGTCATAGAAGTTATGAAAAAGTCTTGAAAAATGCGAGGTTTTTCATGACTTTTATGAAATTTCGGACAATTTTCACGACATTTTCAATGATTTTTATGAAATTGTGGACAGCTTTTACCAAATTTCAGACATTTTTTATGACTTTTCAACAACTTTGGAAACATCATTTTTAAAGATTTTTCATTAATTTTTGCCACATTTTTAATGTTTTTTTACACAATTTTTGACAAGTTTTACAACAATTTATGCATTCTGAACGACTTCTTCATTACTTTTCTCATAATTTTAATGATTTTAACGAAAATAAATTGAGAATCGAGCCAAAGTATGTAAAAAAAAAATTGTCTGATAAAATGTCTAAAAGTCATCATTATTTCTGAAATTTTCCAAGTTCAAAAAGTTCAAACTGTCAAAAAATCTGACAAAATGTTTAAAACTCAATTATGAAATTTTCCAAGTCCGAGAAGTCTGTCTGACAAAATGTCGGAAAGTTACCCTAATTTCTAAAAATTTTTTGATCCAAAAAGTCTAAAATGCTTGTCTGACAAAATATCCTAAAAGTAAGCCTTATCTCTAAAATTTTCCAAGACTAAAAAAGTCAGTGGAAATTTGAAAATTTCGACTTTGTAAATTTCTCGTAAGCACGAATTTTTCGCCCAAACTAAGTGTGCTACGAAAAAAATACAAGGGATGAAAATTGTCGAGCTTAAAATTCTTAATCTCATTTGAGTCAATAGTTTTTTTCTTAGGGAGCTTAATTTTCTAGATTTTTGCAGTCAAAGTGTTATTTTTCATTTTCAAAACCATCGACCTTCTTGATGAGCTACCCTTTGTAGAAGAAAATTATGGAACTCTGGCTTCGTACACTGATTATCTAAATGCAATAATTGACAGTGGCGTAGCCAAGGGGGGGTCAAGGGGGCCATGGCCCCCCCCTTGACGGTGAAAAAGTTGAAGAAACACATGAAATTTTGGCTTTTGAATTTCTTTTTCCCAAAAATTTTCGCCCTCGCTTCGCTCGGGCTTAAAATACGTCTTTATTTTAGCAAATAATGGATAAATTTTAGCTTTTGAACGTCTTTTTTGCAAAAAATTTTCGCCCTCGCTTCGCTCGGGCTCAACATATGTCCTTGTTTGAGCAAATAATGGATATTTTCATCTGATTTTACATAAAATCA
>FIZU01025073.1:0-19003 GCA_900064475.1 Pseudococcus longispinus
AAAAGAACACTTTTATAATTCGCCTTAGAACTCTTTAACTTTGTACTTCACTTGAACACAATAACTATTCAACCAACAACCAACTGACTAACTGACTGTTCGCAACCGACTTCTCTTTATATATACTATTTACCTTATATCTAGAACAATCGGCAACCATCCATACATTACTGTACATTACATAGAAAACTCCAGAATCTTCCATATGTTGCCAACCTACTTAATCTCATATAACTTATGTAGCTTACACATACAGTGTTGCCAACTTACTAAACATTAATCTACTTTACATAATATCAAAAATTCAATCTCAATTCTTAACATTTCTTTCTCTCGTGAGCTATTAATTTTTTCTGGGGGGTTTAGTTTTCGAGATTTTTGCAGCCAACGTTTAAAATTAGATACATATGATTTTTTGTACCTACATTATCAACTTTGACTGCAAAAATAATGAAAACCAAGACTCTTAGATAGAAATAAATTACTTGATGTAGAAAGAAAATTTTATGTTCTACAATTTTAGTTCTTGACATTTTTTTTTTTCATAAAATTGACCTGTTTTAAACATAAATTGACTCATAAACTAATTTACTAGGCCTATAAGTATTTAAATTATAGTATGCTATTTTGATACCTGTAGGCACTAAATAACTTGAATGGAGCAGAAAAATATGAAGAATCGTCTCATTTAAATAACCCATTCAGAGACCATCTAATAGTTCCTCATTTGCTTCCATCCAGTCCCGAAAAACATTGTTCAGTAAATTTTAATATTATTTAAAAACTCTAGCATCTTATTGACGATCTGATTGAAAATAAGTTATATGTAGTTACTCAAGTAGGTATACTTATTCATTTTGTTCAGGTCATTTATGATCCGAATCTGATCATCATTACTGGACAGCAGTATTATAGCTATCAAATTGAAGGCGTTCCAGACGTAACTTGGGAATGCAAAAATGATAAATATTACACTTTGATAGTACTCGGTAAAATTTAATCCCAAAATTCCAAGTCCGTTAATATTGATCTGCAAAGTAGGTACCTCATTTAATTGTAAATTATATTTTAGGAGCATTTCAAAAAGAAGTCCAGTACCCCATAACAACTGCTCCTATTTTGAGAAATCTCAGCACTACTCTAACTCCTCCCCAAAATTGGTGGCATCAATGGGTAATTGTTAATGTACGTAAAAACAAACTAGAAGCTGGACACATCATACAGCCTTACCTAAGATCAACCATTGCTGAACCAAACAGTAATTAATTCAAAAAATTTCAACTCTTTCGCTTGTATCTTTTCATTTCACTGGTTGAGTATCTATAAATTCTATTGTATTTTTAGGCACCCACAGAGTGATATACGCTTTTGGAGTCTACGAACAACCAAACAAACTCAAACTCGAAGTTGATGTGAAAGAAAATCCATCAGAATTGTGAGTTTTTCACTTTTTCCATCATAAAATATTTGAATTTTCTCAATAGGTAGGTGGGTTTGATTTTAAATGAACTTTTTTTTTTACTGCAGATTACTTCAAAAATATTTCACACCGATTTCAAATTTTGAAAAAAAATGCAATGGCAGTATTTTCGTAGCTGGTAATTTTTTCCAAGTGGTTCATAGACCGAAACGTCTTGTTCTTGATTCATCTGCTGTGAGAATAATTAAAACTGGATATATATAAATGTAGGGATGTGGTAAACATCTGTAAACATACATAAATGACTTTGTTATTATAATAGTTCAGCTAGCATCACACCACTGGGGTAAGCAGTTTGGCAACGTTGTACGCTCGTTAATTGCTCTTTCGTTTTTTACCCTTTAACTGTTTTGTGATAATGGATAGTTTTGTTTGTATCTAGTGGTTGAGAAACTTCACTGCCATTCAGTGAATAAAATGAATAAATTATATACTCGTATTTTTTTTATTTTTCATGTTACTGTTTAATTTTCATATTTTTTCAATTTGCTGAAGTAAGCAGGTAAGTACCTAATATTCATAGAAATAAGTAAGTAAATCAATAATTTGGTCTAACATTAAATACAGTTTGATGGTGTATTTAGGTGCAGTCATTGATAATGTAGATATTGCAAGAAAAAATTTTCCGACCAGAAATCACTCATTTAAGGAAGAAAAACGGACGAAAAAATCAGTTTTTTGAATTTTTGCAGGTGACACACGACGCACCACGATATCAAATTTAAAAAAAAATTAGAAGTTGTACACTTAGACTAGGTATGCACCAAAATGGCTGTTGGAAAACTGGAAATGTCAAGTTGACCTTGAAAAAATGATCGGAATCTCTTTTTAAAAATTCCATAAACTACCCTTGATACTGTCTACTAACCCTGCAGGTTTGGAAAAAAATTGGACTCATTTTTAGTTGGAGATGCACCAAAGAATATTTTAGACCTCTAGCTTAAAAGAGGATGGAACTGGAAGTGCTCAAAAGGGAGTCACTTTTGAAAAAATATGTTTTTTGCGCAACGTTTGGGTAGTGCTACCTGCCTGGTACCTCGGCTATCCTGCTGAAAAATAAAATTTGAGTTTCTATACCTCTCTACACCAGTGACTTCGAAATCGAATACCACTTATTGCCCTCTAACACGAGACTGAGAAGTTGTAGATTGATCGAAAAATCGAGATTTTTGAATTACAAAAAAATAAAATATCATTTGCTTGATAGGTATCAAACTGTACCTAAAAGACTACCTACTATTGATGCAAAAAATTATTTGAAGATTTTACATTGCAGTCTTACCAATTTTCGTTTTTTGTAAAAAAAAATTTTATGATGACAATCAATTTTACAAAAATTGAAAGTTGGCAATACCTACTTACTGAAATCTAAAATTTTCAATATTCATAACGAACTCAAAATGAGCCATTCCCTTGGATATGGTCAAAATCTGAAGAAAGTTTTTTTTTTCACTCTCAGAAGATACCTATAGTTATTGTAAACGATAAATTTGTATTTCAAGTCATGAACTAGGTGCCTATTTTTCAATTTTCGAAAGATTATTCGAGAATATGACCTTGGTGATAAAACTGCTACTCGATTCAACTTGTTAATTATACTTTTATGTTATCATTTGTGATTTGATCATCTTGGTATTCGTGTCTGATACATGAAGATTTTAGAATACACTTTTTATTATGAGGTTTTTAACATTGAATTCTTTTTTGTGTTACTTTGTTTTATTTGTATTTTCAATTAGTAGCGTAAGTAGGATCCTACATGTCTTCAATAACCAGTTCATCATATAAAAATTTATTAATAAAGTTTGTTTTTTGTCGTTACACTTAATTTGAAAATTTTTCACCAGGTAGTCGGAAAAAATTGAAAATGAATCTAATATCCCTTCGATATTTGAAGAACACCAAATAGTTCCTCATATTTTTCCATCAAGTCCTAAGGATCTCTGTCCTGTAATTTTTGCCTCGAGTTTCTATTTATAATTATGATAAATTGGTTAAAATTTTTCATTCTCTTTCTCAGGTCATTTACCAATCTAGAGTGATAATCGCCACAGGTAAATTTTATTTCCCATACCAAGTCGAAGGCACACCAGAAATATCTTGGGATTTCAAACGTGATAAATTTTACACCTTGATAGCTATCGGTAGGTATGCTGATCAAATCAACACTCAGGAGGTACCAAAGTACCCATACTGATGTTAGAATTTTTCTAGAGGCGATTCAAAAACAAAACACCAGAGTAACCACGACAACTGAAAATGTACACTTTTTGGGTGTACTGAAAAAAGTATACGAAGATCCCGCTGGCTCGAATTCGACTAAGAATACGACTTCGGTAAATACCGAGGATGTTGGCCCTCCACCTGAGGATTGGTGGTATAGATGGGTGGTTGTCGACGTAGAAGAAAATGATATCGAAACTGGGACAGTTTTATTGCCTTTTTCTTCATCCGCTGCTGTTCAACCCAACAGTATATTTTTTCATTCAAATAGGCACATTTGAAATACCTACATTTCCAATGATTATTTACATTGATATTTTCACAGGTACACATCAAATAGTCTGCGTTTTTGGTGTTTTTGAACAATCTAAAAGCTTTGAATTAAAATTGGACGATAAAGATAATTCTCCTGAAAAGTAAATCCTCTTATTTTCAATCTGTGGTTACTTTTACGAGACATTTCATCATTTCCTTGGAACGTGTCCACCTAATTCTGGAATATTTGATTTCAGGCTGCTTCGAAGTAATTTCACACCTTTGTCCAAGTTCGCTGAAAATTTTGATGGTGAGAATTCACTCATCGTAGGCAATTTTTTTTACGTTGTGCCTAGACCCAAAGTCATTTTTGTGAATTCGCCGGTTCAAAAAATTCGATGGTTAACGTAGTCAGATCGAGACTGAAATTTATAACTTTAAAATTATGTTTATGGAAGTTTTTCTCGTGCGTGGTGTTAATGGATTTTATGGGTAAATTCTTGATGTGAAGATTCGTGATGGTTAAATTGGGTAAAATATTCTTTTCTGTTGGGTTTTGAATAAAATACACGAGTTTCTTTTAAATTATCAAGAATTATTGCATTTATTCATTTTAAACTGGATGAATACATTTGTTTAACTAGGTATCTTTCAGATTTTTATAGTAGCTACTTACCTAAGTTTATCTCTTGATGGAATCGGTTTTGATAATTCAAAAAAATATTAATTAGATAAGATATAGGACTTACATTTTATCAACTGTTAATTTTGTACGAGTAGTTTGCAATGAAAATTTGAAATTTTAAACCGTAATAAAAAATCTTTCAAGTATAATTATTCAAAATAATCTATTTTTTGTGTCAAATAATTTGCCATGATCAATTATGTAAATTTTGTTGTTCTCATTTTCACCTTAATTCAAGTAAGTACCTAACAAAAATTTTGCCAAATCGAACTTTTTTTGATAAATTGTGAAAAAGCACCCAAAAAAGATGTGCTTCATAAACCTATTTGATTCAATTTAGGGTCAAATATCAAGCTTGGAAGAACAATATATCAAAGCATATCAAAATGATTTCGTAGTACCTCACTTACTTCCTTCACCCCCGCCAGTACTCAGTCCGGTAAAATCAACTTCCTTGTAAAAGTGAATTTATAAAATACCTTAATTAAATCTGCATTCTTCACAATTGGTGAAACAGATCGTGTATAAACCTGCCCTCATAATCCTTACCGGCAAACCTTACTTCCCTTATCAAATAAAAGAAATACCAGACATAACGTGGGATCACAAAGATGAAACATATTACACAATAATAATACTCGGTATGAATTTGGAAGACTCAAAAAATCTTACACTAAGTACATTGAATATATCAATGATCTTTTTACAGGAACTTTTCAGCAAGTAAGTGAAAACGCCGCTCCAAAGGACTCTAGAAGTTGCAGTAAAATTTCTGTCACTCCAACGCAACATTGGTGGCATCAATGGGTCAAAGTTAATGTTTTCGAAAATTGTGTCGATTCGACAGGCGTCGATTTAAAACCTTTTTTGGATTCGAATATGCTTGAACCAAATAGTAAGATTTTATTTGCGTACCTGTATTTAATTGTTCGTTACCTAGTTTTTTTATTCATCGTGAATCATTGAAATTGTAACAATTTTTCATTTTATTTTTAAAGAGACTCACAGAGTTCTTTATGCAATTGCGGTTTATGAACAGAAAGACAAAATTGAACTGAACTTGGATGATAAAGACAATTCACCTGATAAGTAAATATTACATATTTTGCATAAAAAGTGTACCCAACATTAATTGGTAGAGTGGGAGGGTGGGACAAATGTAATTATTTGCTCATCTTCTGTTTGGAACCTAAACAATACCTACCTATGCAAATATGTTTGCCAACCAATACTATGAAGGGGCAACGTTTTACAGCATCGCATATCATCTCTTCAACAAATTTTATAAACTCTTGCCCCTTTATACTTACCTCGAAAAAGCAAACTTCTTGTATTAAATATTTCTTAGTTTTCCAAATAATTTTGTAAACTTATTTTTTTGACAGATTACTCGAACGTCATTTTACTCCGGTATCAAATTTCGAAAAGAACTTCCCCGGAAGCGTTCAAGTAGGTGGTAATTTTTTCCACGTCATTCAGAAATTCAAACTTAGTGGAGGCATACGAGAAGATTTATTTGATCCGAAAGCACTGAAATTGAAGAAAACCGTTGAGAGTGCCAGGAGAGCAAACTATCGATACTTTGGTCTTTGATAAGCGATTAACATCACGATGAGTTTGTGTATTACTTCCTTCGAGATGGTATTGTAGTTACGAAACTTTGCCATTTACTTTATCAACGATTGCCAATAGGATGAGAATTTTTTATCCAAGAAAACACCAAGAAAGCAGCTTTAAATTTTAAAATTGATGAAATCATTTTGTAGAAGGTATTTTGGTCATCACTTGATTTTTCGAGACTAAAATCGAGTTTATAGGGATAAAAAATACATGCCTTCATTTTATTATTTGTGTTTTTTTCTCTCATTTTCAAAGAATGACTATGAAAAATGATTAAATTGGTAGGTATTTACCTATTCACTGATTTCGCATTCATATCCGCATACCAAAAATATCATTTCGTTATCAACTTGAGAATTTCTGTGATAAGAATTTTGATCGAGGTAAAGGTACCTCACATATAATTACCTACACATGTGAGCTTATCAGTACTTTTGAAAATTCACCACATGCCAACTTTTATAAGCAATGAAAACTGTACTTGTTCATTATTTATGCCAAATTATTTTTTTACTCCTTCCAATAGTCGAGGTGAGTACCTAACTTTTACGCTGCTATAAAATATACCTACTTGACAAAATAGGCACTTCGAATAATTTCAATTTATAGTATTTCAGGAAACATCTGTTAAATTTCAATCGTATGTACCTATTTGTAATAAGTACTCACTACTTACTAAAAAAGACAAATGAAAATCGTTAAAGTTATAATGGATGGCATACCTCATGAGTTGAAAGAGCTATGTCAGGTTTTCCGTTTGCATTCAATTTACGAACTGACAATATTTGGCAACATCCAGTAAACTGTTCTGTGTTCAATTTTTTGAATGGCATCATGTTGGTTTTACTGCATACAAGTTAACCAATTTTAAAAATATGAAACATTTTAGAAAATTTACTAATTTGGGGATACTAATTTTAGAAAAATTATCAATTTTAGGAAGTTCACCTATTTTTGAAAATTTCTCAATTTCAACAAATTGAGAAATTCGAGTAACTTGACCAATTTTAGAAAATTCACTTAGGTATTTTAAAAAATTTACTGATTTCAGAAAATTGGTCAATTCCAGTAAGTTGACCGATTTCACCAAATTGGCCAATTTTAGAAAATTGAAACATTTTAGAAATTTTACATGTTTTAGAAAATTTATCAATTTAACTTTTGAGCAGATTGATCAATTTTAGTGCGTTAACCATTTTTAGAAAATTTATCAATTTCAGCGAATCAAGCAATTTTAGCGAGTTGACCAATTTTAGAAGATTTACTGATTTTAGAAAACTTACTGATTTCAGAAAATTGAAACATTTTCAAAATTTTACATTATTAGAAAATTCACCAATTTTAAAAAATTGACCAATTCAGCTTTTAGGCAGATTGACCAATTTTAGTGAGTTGATCACTTTAAGATAATTTAAAAAATTTCAACGAATCAAAGAATTTCAGCGAGTTGACCAATTTTAGAAAAGTCACCAATTTTAAAATATGTAACAATTTTAGAAAATTTTCCAATTTTAAAAAATGTAACAATTTTAGAAAATTTACCAATTTTAGAGAATTTACCAATTTTAGAGAATTTACCAATTTTAAAAAATTTACCAATTTTAGAAATTTTTATCAATTTTAGAAAATTTACCAACCATGTTTAGCGAATTGGCCACCTTATTAAATCGAACAATTTTAGCGAATTGATATAGGCATAGTTTTGCAAATTATATGATTTCTGAAAATTAAACAAATTCTTTTCACAAATTGTGCAATTATTACACAGATGGGGCAGTTTTTGCATATTAATTATTAACACAGCATGATGATTATGAATTTTTATAAATTGATTCATTTTCAAAAATTGTTGAACTTTTACAAAATCCTCAAATTTTTCAAAGATGTCAAAGTGCAAATCAGGCAATTTTTGAAGCTCAACTAACTTTTACCAACTGACTACTTTTTAGCAATCCGATCAATTTTTGACAATTTTGATAGGTACAATTCTTACACAACTGTCTTTTCTGAGGGTATCGAGCAAATTAATTTTCACAAATTGAGTAGTTTTTGCTAAGTAATCAATTTTTTCTCTTTCATTAATTCTCATAAATTATCGTAGGTACATATTTAAAAAAATGTATCAACTTTTATAGAATTTTCTTAGGAGACATAAGTACGGTTGGCATTTGGCAGACGTTTCTTGATAATACCTCCTTGCTCGATGAAATAATTTTTTTAAATAATTTCTATCTAGGGTCAGTATGCTGAGGATGTGCTAGATTTTGATCGACTGTTCGCCCCGATATTTGAAGATAATTTAATCGTTCCTCATATTTTGCCATCGGTACCCAAGGAAATCTGTACTGTAATTTTACTCCGAAGTCAAGTTAATTAATTACCCAATCATAGGAATTAAAATTTTAAAACATTATTTGTTACGAGACAGGTGATTTATAATCCAGGTCTCTTCATCGTCACAGCTAAACCGTATTTTGCTTACCAATTACAATGTGCACCAGAGGTACTATGGAATTTCAGGGATGGAAAATATCATACTGTCGTTGTAATAGGTGCGAATTATTTTCAAAAAATTAATTTCAGATTGGAGATAAAAAATTGTGATTTTTTTTCAAGGTGCTATTCAAAAATACAACGATAATGAAACCCATAGCTCGTCAAGTTCTTTGGGTCGGAAAAATAGCTCTTCTGTAGCTCTTCCTGAACAATGGTGGTATGAATGGGTGAAAGTAGATATTTATCAAGATCGTCTTGGCAGATCAGGGGTGGATTTGCAGCCTTTTTTAAATACCACACTTCAACCGAACAGTACGAGTAATTCAAATTCATTTTCATAAGTGAAGTCGAGTACAACATAAGTTGAGAATCCACTAAAAATTTATCTTTTGAAATTTTTTCAACCAGGTACACACAGAATAATTTACTCATTTGCTGTGTACGAACAACAAAAAAAATTCAGATTCAAACTGGATGATAAAGAAAATTCACCTAAAACGTGAGTATCGAAACTTGGTAGTAAATTAGGTACAGTACATGTTTTCCGTCTGGCAAATTGGCAATTGCCTAAGAACGGATACGAGCATTGGTCTAGGTAGGTACATAATTTTCATTGAAAATTGAAATACCTACCTATTTTCTCAATCATTTCTTTTTTGTGTTAAAAATTCTTAATAATTCATTGCTTACGAACTGACTTGAAAGAAAAATTTTTGTAGGATGATTGAACGTCATTTCACTCCTTTGTCGAATTTTGAAAAGAATTTCCGAGAATGTGTTCTCATAGCAGGAAATTATTATTACGTTGTTCCTAAACGTATTGTTCTGGATACTTCAAAAGTAAGAACATTCGAATGGACTTCTTCAATATAATATTGCAATACTTAAATATCATTTTTTGTAATGTCTCTTTTTTGTATGTTCACCTATGATTACAATAACAATAAATAAGATATGAAATGTCTGCTTTAAATGAATTTTGTATTATTTTTTTAGCCTAGGATATGCTTTTGCGATGACTACACCCGCGAAAAACCTAACGAAATTCCGTCACGAAATTTCGTTACAAAATCTTGTCACAAAATTCTCTACACCGATTTTTAGACATTTTATCAGACTTTTTTGGACTTGGAAAATTTCAGTGATTACACTGATTTTTATTTAACCTGACTTTTTAGATTTAAAAATTTCAAAAATCACGCCAACTTTCTAACATTTTGTGAGGCTATTGTCCGACTTTTTGAAGTTGGAAAAATTTTTAGATTTCAACTGACGCTTTGAACTTGGAAAATTTCAGAGATACCTATTAATGCTGGCTTTTAGACACTTTGTCAGACAAACATTTAAAACTTTTTGGATTTGGAAACTTTCAAATATTAGGTACGCTGACTTTTACTGTCGGACTTTTTTGGAGTTGGAAAAATTTTCAGATTTCGACTCCTATATGCCTTCATGTTTCATCTAATTCCAATAATCTTTTAATGTTGTGAACTTTTTTCGTACAATAAAATCTAAATTTTGAACATTCCATAAAACCATGGTCAATTTCGTCCTTAATTAATTAATTGAAATTTTAATTGCGGATTTGATCTAATATGCAAAACACACATCATGGAAAAAATGCAAATTTTGGAAAAGCGAGAGACAATTGCAAAATTTTCCCCTTCATGTTTCATTTATAATTAAGTACCTATATTGAGAGTTGAAGTACCTCAGAATGATGTTCGAAAAAATTTCCAATAAAATTCAAAATTTGTTGAACAATTGAAGCAGAAAAATTATTAAAATTTTGACAAAGTGTAAACATCTAACTATCTAAATTTTTATGATTGAGATTAGATTCAATTTAATCAAATACCTACGTAGATAATTTCTCGTGGTCGCGATTATAATTTTTTTGTAATTTTAATTCAAATTATTACCACTGCGCTGGATGAATTTTTGAGCTATGAAAACAGATATAATTTTTTATTGTTTGTGTGTGTTGATCTTCACTTCATTTAATGAAATCGAGGTAGGTATGTGAAATTTGAAAAATATCATGATCCTAAGTTGATAAAATGAGAACACGAAGTTTTTAATGGCAATTGCTTTCATCGCAGGGTGAGCATTTCATTTCCGAATTCGAAGATCATCTAATAGTACCTCATTTACTTCCTTCCCTACCCAATGAAACGTGTTCGGTAAACTTTAAAAATACGTTACAAAGATATTACAAGACTTCAGAAATTCTAACTCACCCACAACATCCTTCATTTTCGAACAGGTTATCTATACACCAGGTCTGATAATTCTCACCGGAAAATCTTACTTTACCTATCAAATACAAGGATTACCTGATATAACATGGAGTCACATGAGCGACACATTTTATACAGTAGTAATTCTCGGTATGTGCATTAATTACCCACCTTTCACAAGATCACAAGAGTAATATCAAATTGAGGATTTATAAAGGTTTGAATTTTTGTTAATTTTATGAAGGTGCATTTCAAAAAAAAATCGAGTATGCCAGTACGACTTCGCCTATTGTAAATAATGAAACGAGTGTTGTACGTCCTCCTCCTGAATATTGGTGGCATCAATGGGTTAAAGTGAACGTTTATGAGAATGATCTGAACTCAACGGGAATTGTTTTACAACCTTTTTTAGAATCTGCTTTGCCTTTACCAAATAGTAAGTACTGGTTAATGATGTAGACAAAAATGCTAATTTGAAAAATTCAAAATGATTGTACTTTTAGTAGCTAAATTCACGATGACTTACCTAATCATTTTTCGTGAAGTTGTTAATTATTACTTTCTCTTCCTAGTTCCCTCGTTTCCAAAAATTTTCTTTACCTATTTATATCTTCTGTACTCAGAGGTAAATAATGCCTAATATCTTGTTTAATTTACACTCAGGTACACACGACATAATTCAAGCATTCGCTGTATACAAACAAAACGAAGAATTGGAATTCAAATCAGATGATGGAGATAATTCTCCTATCAAGTAAAAAACCTTTATAATTATTATATTTTTTAATGGAACAGATGATTTTAATTTTTTTTGGAATTATTTGAAATTTATCTTTTGTTTTTTTGTTCAGGTTGCTTCAAAAATATTTCACACCTTTATCGAATTTTGAAACCCATTTCAAAGACAGTGTTTTTCTAGCTGGTAACTTTTTCTATGTAGTTCCTAAGAAGATCGTTTTAGATACTTCGGTAGTGAGAAGACTTCGATGGAAAGACTAAATGAAAATAAATGGATGTGTGTACCTTTCAGAATAATTTTGTAATTGAAAAAGCACAATTTTTTAAAAATAATTTTCAAACCATTCGATTTCTTGTGAAATTTTACGAAAGCTCATTCAATTTTCAATCAGCATAAAATCATATTCTGACAGAGAGTTGAAAAAAATATCATCAAACAACCTAAGTAGGTACTCCTACATATCTCAGAATCGACAAACTGACTAACATATATGTAGTTTGGATAGCCAAATATTTAATTGAAAGGAAGTGAAAATTCTACTTGAACAGAAGTTTTTACCAATAATTTGAATAAGTAATTCATTCGCCTAATATTGCCTGATAATTATTCGAGATGATAATCATAATGAATTTGATAAAAACGGGCGATGTTTCGATATTGCTAGATACTACACCATTTTCTTGGGTGATTTTATTTTCAGTGGTTAAAAAACTTCACTGCCATTAGACCAATAAAATGAATAAATCAGTATTTTTTTATTTCTTATGTTCCTTACTTTTTATACTTTTTCAACTTGCTGAGGTGAGTAATTACCTAGGTATATGTAGATGGAAAAAAATCTTAATATTTAATCTTCGAATATGATTAGAATCATTTTTATCGCCTATTTTTAGTCTCAAGAGGATGAAAATAAACCAACGGATGATGGTAATTCGATATTTGAAAGTAATTTAATAGTTCCATGCCTTTTTCCATCAGTTCCAAAAGACATTTGCCCGGTAATTTTTTTCATTTTTTGAATGTGAAAATATAGATAAGTATGTGTTACGATATTTTATTC
Source organism: Pseudococcus longispinus (assembly GCA_900064475.1). Classification (NCBI taxonomy): domain Eukaryota; kingdom Metazoa; phylum Arthropoda; class Insecta; order Hemiptera; family Pseudococcidae; genus Pseudococcus; species Pseudococcus longispinus. The sequence continues at coordinate 12,799 of FIZU01025073.1, forward strand.
AATTTTCACGATTAAAATAGGTGATTTATAATCCTGGCCTCATCATCGTACCGGGACAGGTTTATTTTCCATATCAAATTCAGGGTTTGCCGGAAATATCATGGAATTACAAATCGCAGAAATTTTACACTGTTGTGGTTCTCGGTATTGTCAACATTTTCTCCTCAATAGTAATTTCCTTATTCAAACTGATTCTGTATTTACTTACACTGAAAATAATGTTTAGGTGCTCTTGATGAAGAACCCAAAAATAATCAAAATACTACAGACGAGGTCGTAATTCCACCTCAGAATTCATGGCATCAATGGGTATTGGTGAACGTTCGCAAAAATAATTTCAATTCAGGAACCACTCTGCAACCTTTTGTGACCAATTTTGAACCAAATGGTAGGTAAATCAGTTGTTACCTTGTTTTGCTTCAAACTGTAATTTTTGAGTCGATATGAGTAAATTTTCATACAAATGTTCATCAGGTACTCACAATGTGATTTATGCATTTGCTGTATACGAGCAATTCAGAAAATTTGATCTGAATTTGGATGGTAAAGATAATTCAAGTCAAAAGTAAATATACGGATATATTTTTATTCAAAAATAGGTAAGTACCTACCTAGATAATTGTTATAATTTTCTTTCATGCTATTGCAGATTGCTGCAACTTCATTTCACACCAATGTCAAATTTTTCAAAAAGTTTCGGTGGTAGTTTCCTTCTCGCTGGTAATTTCTTTTACGTAATTCCTAAACAAACCGGCGTTATTCGAGACTCTTCCCCTGTCAGATATAATTTGTGAGTAATTAATTAGTTCATTTATTAATTATAAAATTTAGTTTTCATTTCAGTACCTACCTCCATTAAATTTTATATTTTCGTAGTCTACGTGTTCCGGTAGGAGTGCACTGCCTGAAAACCAGTGATGCAACTGCCCAATCCACACAAGTGTATGCATGTTTGTCGACCCTAAGATTTGAAAGAACAAAGATATGCTCCAATGAATATGATTTTTTCAAAACATCGCAACTTCGCTAATAATACATCTGTATTACCGGTGAACTATCGACGATCTGAAAAAATCGTCTTCATTAGTGCATGACTTTGCCCATTCAAATCGTATTGTCAGCTAACATGGATGCACTTGTGTAGTTTGAGTAGCTGCTCTCTGGTTTGAAGGCAATGCACTCCCCTGAAACACCATGTATAATAAGTAGGTATAGAACTTATACCCGAACATTAATTGCAGGAAACGCGAATTACTGAGTATAATGAAACCAGATGAATACGTAGGAGTATGATGACATTTTACCATGAACACTTTCGATTGTTTTCATTTCAGGACTTTTCTGAAGTTGTGCAGTTTTCAGCTAGTCTTATTATAAGGATAATTTTATTGAAATAACAAGAATAGTTTGTATTGAATTGTGAGATTTTTCATTTTGGATTCGCTTATATATCATTTGGGTAATTAAAATCAGTTACATGACAATGTAAGTTAATAATTATTTTTATTGGGTCATTCAATCTGAAAAACAACAAACTTACCAGCATTTGAGCAGTTTGAATTGCAGCATCGAAGAATGGAAGGCATTTGAGTACTGCAATTAGCATGGCATTGATTTATAGTACTCGTGTACTTATCTTGAAACTGATTACAGACGGAACTGCTGATAAATCTGACGATGCTTTGATACTGCCAAAAAATGTATTGGCACATTTCCTGGAATGATTTTCTTTTAAAGTTCACTGTCATATTTTGTTAGTTATCTAGGTACAAAAATGACTTAAAATATGTTGAAAAAATCAGTATTTCTTGTTTATTCTTGTTACGTGATATTTATTTATTGTTCATTTGCTGGGGTAAGTAAAAATATTCTAATATATTTGACAAAAAAAAAAATCGTAACTATAACCGAGTGAAATGGTTTGTTTCAAACCATCATAAGTATTATTTCTGTTTTAGCCTCAAGATGGAAATGATCCATCGAATGATGATAAATCAATATTTGAAAGTAATCTAATAGTACCTGATCTTCTGCCATCTGTTCCTAAAGAAATTTGTGCGGTAAAATTTACAACTTGTAGATAATGTTATGACCTACTTAATTGGTTTACCTATTCAACTTTTACGATATAAAAAATAGGTAATTTATAAACCAGGTCTCATCATCATACCTGGTGAATCTTATTTTCCATACCAAATTCAAGATTTACCGGAGGTGTCGTGGAATTACAAAGCTGAGAAATTTTACACCGTAGTACTTCTTGGTAGATACCAGTTCATTTTCTAAATTCCCTTTTTTGAAAATTTTTAAATACTTTTATCATAGATAAGATGACCATACGAAGAAAATCCCATGTATCTACTTCCAGGTGCTGTTGTTGAAGAACTTAATCATCAAAACATCACCGGTGAACTTCAAAAGTATGAAGTTATTCCTCCGAAGAATTCATGGCATCAGTGGATAATGATCAATGTTCGTAAAAATAATCTCCACTCGGGAACTGTTTTACAACCATTTATGAATGTATCTAATTTCGAGCCTAATGGTAGGTGAAACAAGCTATCAAGTATCTACCATTAAATTTTTTTTCAAGTAGGTAGGTACTTCCAATTATAGATATTTGTAATTTTGTAATTGAAGCTATGAAGATATTCCAACTTCGAGTAAATTTTTGACAATCTAAATTTCATATCAGGTACTCACAAGGTGGTTTATGCAATTGGTGTGTACGAGCAATTCCAAAAAATTGACTTGAAGATAAATGTTGAAGAGACATCACTCTCAAAGTATGTAACAAACTGTACTTATTTGCCAACCACGTGCTCGAGAGCTTCGCTGAAATAATATTGAGATACCTGCACTGATTAATAGGCAACATTATCGTTTTTTGAAAAATGAATAAGTTGGTTTATCTATCTATCGTATCTTGTTTTGTGAAGAACTAAGTAGTTTCCAATCTTTGGTTGCAGATTGATCCAACGTTATTTCACACCATTGTCCAATTTTACAAAAAATTTTGTCGGAAGTTTTCTTCTAGCTGGTAACTACTTCTACGTTATTGTAAAACCACGCGGTGTTTTTCGAGATTCTTCTCCAGTGAGGTATCTTAACTGGCAAGTAACCAATTTTAAAATTTAAAATTTACCATTACGTTTGTAATTGTAATATAGTTACGTGAGACGCTGTGCGAAATATGTAACAGTAGCACCTTTATTTAAAAAAATGCATCTAGTACAGGATGTTCTGGTAGAAATGCACCGCCTTCCAACCACAGATGCAGCTACTCTAACCACACAAGTGTATGTATGTTTGTTTACAGCAGAGTTATGCACTAATGAAAATGATGTTTTCAAAACGTTGTAACATTACTGATAATATAGATAGGTAAATTGTTTTTGAATTGATTTTGTAGGATTTTTTGAGCTCCACAAAATGAGTTATATTCATGTTTTGTCTAACTGTCGAATTGAAGGAGCTACAAAAATTTGAACTCTTGTAAGCTTTATAGGTAATTCCTTCAATTTGCACTTGGACGAAATTTTGAATAAGGCGTTTTTTGTACAGCTTTTTAAGCTCTACAAAATGAACTATTAATATTCTGCCTAAGGTTAAAATTGAAGAAGCTATGGATATTTTAAAAATAGAAAAACCATTGGTACATTCTTGAACTTGAAATTAAATTTTTTCTCAACAAATTTTTTTGGAAATTGTCTTTCATGCTTTCAATTTTGGAGTCAGGTAAAATATTATCAACTCATTTCGTAGAGTTCAAAAAGCTCTACAAAAAATTACTTACAAAATTTTGTCAATTTGTAAGTGGAAAGAGTTATGAGATATACAATTTTTCAAATCAATGTAGCCCCTTCAATTTTAGAATTAGACAAAACATGAATATAACTCATTTTGTAGAAGCTTAAAAAGTTCTACACAAATGTTGTAAAATTTTTTTTGCCGATTTATATTATCAGGGATTTACGATGTTTTGAAATATCTACTGAGACTAATGCATAAATTTGCCCCTTCAAATCCCGGCGTCGGCAAACATGCATACCCTTATGTAATTTGGGTAGCTGCATCTCTGGTTTGAAGGCGGTGCACTACTACTGGAACACCCTGTACTGTCAAAGCATACTTATTTAAAATGTAAATTTGAATACCTATTTACATTCGCAGGAGACGCAACGAAATAATGAATATGGTGAAGCCACATGACTACGCACTTCATGCACATGCCGGTTTATGACATAACAGCTCCATCTCAACATTTTGGTTTCGATTTTCAAATAACCCCAAAAAATTGGATTTTTAATTTAACATTATGTAGGTAGGTAATCATCAAAATTTTGATTGAAAAAGATTAAGGTGCGATGACAATGTACTTATAACATTTATTTTTTTCAAGATAGTTCTTTGTTTTGTTTCTTTATCTCATTCACATTCATACTACCTAGCAAGTAGCATTAATTATAAAACGTGGTAATAGGCCGGTAAAGTAATCATATCACAATCAATTCATCATCATCGCAGTTCAGAATCGATTTTCAAATCTCGAGCTGGTACCACCTATCTAAGGACACCCAGTAAACACATGACTGATTAACCTGTCTTGTTTCTCATAAGCTAAAAACCAGAAGGGGAAAGATTAAAAAATAAAAGAGAAATTTTGAACAAATGAGTCACAATTTTTAACTTGAAAATAATTTTTATAAAATTATTATTTTGAATTCAAATCAAAAAAATTGCAACATTCGCTTATAGATTTTAAAATTGAAAAAAAGTCAAAATAAAGTCACACTTTTTGATCAATATTTTTAATCATTATTTCGACCCAAAAGTTACACAAATGCTATTATTTTGGTATCAAAAGATTGAAAAAATGCAAAAAATTTAAATGAAAAATCAAGATTAGTCGCAATTTTATACTCGAAAATAATTTTTATGAAATCATTAAATCACAAAATTTACAATATTTGGGTTCCATAATTGAAATTGGTAAAATCCAAAGTCAAAATAATCACGATTGGTGACTAAAACTTTCCATCATTATTTTTACGGGGAGTCGCCTATACCTGGTCTCACACTCCTTGTCTGCTGATGATAGGCAACTATTACCACGCGAAAGTATGTTGAATTGCGTTTTCAAGAAATTTACCAAAAAGCATAATTTCAAGTACCCAGCGATATAGGAAATTTTTTTGTAATTAATGTTATGGTAAGTATATCTTCATTTTTGAAAGGGCACAAGTACTTTCTTATTCTACGATCCTTTCAAAAATAAAAGTAGGCAAAAAGTCAAATTTTTTCCTACCTCCCCTAGGATCTTGAAAAGTTGAAATTATGATTCTGATACATTTAAAAAAATGCAATTTAATACAGAGTGGCTCAAGATGAAAGGCTCTGGTTTTAAAAAGGAGAAAAAAAACACTGACTGGAGAAATCTCGAAAACTAAGCCTCCTAGAAAAAAACTAATAGCTCTTAAGAAAAAAAGAATTTCAAGCTTTACAATTTTTATCTCGTATTTTTTTTCGTAGCACCCTTTATTTAGCTAGAAAATCCATGTTCATTGGTAATTTACCGAGTCGATAATTTCAAAAATGGAACAATTTTCATTAAAAAAATCTCAAAAACCAAATCCTCTAGAAAAAAATGAAAACCTAGCTCTTTTAAGAAAGAGAATTTTAATCTCTACAATTTTCATCCTTTGCATTTTTTGGAAACACCCTTAGTTTGGCTAGAAAATATAAGTATGTTTATGGGAAACTTGGATTTTCTAAAGTGTACATTGTTTTTCGTTGCGCTGATTGGTTTCTTCACGAAACTATTTTTTTTTTTTTTTTTTTAAAAAATTCACCTTTTTTTCATCATTTTCTAAAGTGTACATTGTTTTTCGTTGGGCTGATTGGTTTTTTCCCGAAACTTTTTTTTTTTTTTTTTTTTGAAAAAATTCACCTATTTTTCATCATTTTGAACTCAAGAAATCGATTTTTCGGGAGAACGAGGAGTCCTACGAAAAAAAAAACTCTAACGCAGCTAATGCGTTAGGAAAGCTGATTTTTATCATTTTACATTTCAAACAACTAAAACAACATCAATTGATAACTCTTAGACCGTTTTAAAAATTATACAATTTACAGCCAGCAATTTTTGATAAATAACAACTTTTAAACCAATAAGAATCGACATTATCGTGAAAAGTAGGCAATT
>FIZU01025094.1:0-10235 GCA_900064475.1 Pseudococcus longispinus
TCGAATTATCGATACCAATTAACCAATTCAAAGTTTGAGGTAACGATATTTTTTGGCTCATTTGCTGCATCGAATCAATTATTGACCACTCTAATAATATCGATATTTTAGGTTAGATATATCGATATTTCGATGTATCGAAAAAGTATCGGCAACGCTATCGGGGACCGGGTGATACTGAGAGACTGGCCGGCAGAGCCGATCGTTAGCAGCCGAGTTTTGCCGGCGGCTCGGGGCTCTCCTGGAGTTTTTGACGAGTGCACCGGCACTCGCCGCTTCCGAAGATCGGTGTTGTAGGCGTTGCGTGTCGATGTCGCAGCTTCCCCGGGGGATACCCGAGCACGGTGAGAATCCGAAGATTCGGAGCAGGCCCATTGGGCGCTTCCGTAAAGTACATGGGCGCTGGCCCATCGAAGCCGAAGGCGGGGCTTCCGCAATTCGGAAAAATTCAGAAAACATGTACAATCGAGTAATGATGGTTTATTATCTGAAGATATCTGCGCAACTAAGGCACTATAACAGGGGGTATGCCGGTCCGCCATTTTCTTCCTTTAAGAAAAATGCGAATTTTCATGTTTTGAAATGATTTTGGGGATTTTTAATGCATTTTTGATCACAAAATCGTCAAAAAACAATTAATTTTCATATGAGTAGTTCCAAAAGTTGATAATTATTTAAATATTTATCAACTTTTGGAACTACTCATATGAAAGTTAATTGTTGTTTTAACGGTTTTGTGATCAAAAATGCATTAAAAATCACCAAAATCCTTTCAAAACATAAAAATTCGCATTTTTCCGAAAGGAAGAAAATGGCGGACCGGCATACCCCCAGCTCAACTTGCAATGCGTGGCAGGTTCATATCAAAAGATCTCACCAATGCCCAACGGGTTGTGGTCAATATACCATTCGCATAAGACTGAGCTCATCGCCGTCCTCAAGACGATCTAATAAATTCGATTGAACGAGCTCATCGGTCGTATAATGGCAGGTCTTAGACCAGCCCGACGCATTTCCGGCAGGCACGACAGAGCCGACCTGTATCGACCTAATTTGTCGGTCGCTTTAAGGCCTTCCGGCGGGCCGACGGAGTCCCCACCCAGTTACGACGATGAGTCGGTATCGCCGGACCTGCGTGGCCACTCCGCAAACCCCCGGAAAGCCAGCAAGCGATCTCGACTCAAATGGAGTAAAAGCATGGAAAAGGGATCGAGCCCCTAATCTCTGATCTGCGCCCGATACCACTCGTGGCCGCAGATTCAGTTGAAACTCGAGGAGTATAATCTCCGCACCACCAAATTCCACCGGAGAGAATTTATCCCCGAACCTACGGATTCCTTTGAAGAAAAAAATTTTTTCTCCGTGCAGTATGTTCCTTTCACGGAAGACGGCCCTTGGCGGGCGCATTTAGGAAAGCCGAGTCATCGCCATTTCCTTCGATGCCCCGTGACAGTTGGAGGACCAACTTGTCGGTGGAAACATCTTCGTAAGATTACGAGAAACACTTAGATTGCTGTTCCTCCTGCCACCTAAGGTAACCACCGTTGTTTTGCCCCGACCTCCCTGGTTGTTGCAATACCCAGTAGCGTGGTGACAAAGGCTATAAAAGTTTTTCTTGTTTTTGTACTGAGAAACAGCTCCATCCGAGAAATATACAAGCTTAATAATTTATTTAAGTTCCAGTCTGGTTTATAAATTTTCAATCAGTTCACCCAAATGCATATGAACCATACAGAGTTGTGAATGAGACAATCTGATATAATTACGAAATTCAAATTCTGTAATTTCTCTTCGCAACGAGCTAAAAAAAACTCGACAATCTGAAACCTGCGAACCTTTTGAATTATTAAAAATCCCTAAAACACTTCCTCCCCAATCACCTTCCCATTTCCACATGAGAACGTGGCTAAACTAAGTACCATCCGCCACATCTACTTCATTCTCCAGGGTATTTATCAACACCACACGCCAAGAGCATTCCTGTAAGCTACTGTAATTCGCTCTCGTAACCGTTAATACCTCAATACAATACTATAAGGCCGATACCTTCGGTTGTAAAATCCACTTTTAAACCATTCCGCTTCGACGGTATCTATGGTATCTGCAAGTCAAGATCTTATTTTTCGACTCTCTCATTAGTACTCGATGTTATTGTGATCGATTCATGCGTCATAATAATCTCATCTCGACGCGACGGCGGTTCAATTCAATAATCATACAGGGTGTTTGGTGAGGGGTCTGCCAAAAACTTGGAATTTGGATATAACCAAGTACAATTAACAAAAAAAACTTCATGTACAATAGGTGCCTGTTTCGATTTCGAAAGGGCAGTAGTGTACAAAAATTTCAAAATTCTATTAATGTGTAACTTTTTCAGACGAGGAAATAAAATTATGTGAACAATTTGTCTATATTCGAAAGTAGGTTTGAAAATTAGTATGGTTCCGTAGCGCCTTAATTTTCGAAGATAGGCAAATTTTTTACATTTGCCCAACTTTTTTGCGTCTCAAATGGTTACACCTGTTCCATGTATTGTTTTGAAGGAATTTTGCTATTTTCATGTCTCGCCATTGCTCATAGTAATAAATTGAGGTAGACAATACGTTTTACAGGAATTTCTTATTACCATAACTCATTCGTTTTTGAAGATAGGCATCCCAATATCAAACTTTTCCTTTCATTTTCAAACTTGGGCACCACATGCACATAAAGAGGCATACCACTCACCAGACACCCTGTATATCCCTAGCTACCTAAAGAGGATGTTTTCACGACTTTATGCATTTTAGTAAAATACAATCGGTGTTTTTTGTATTAACTCGACGGCTGGCGTGGCGCGTTTTTCGGTCACAACCTGTACCTAAATGTAAGCTACAAAGAAGACGGCTAGAAAGAGAGAGAATGAGGGAAAAAAGTGCAGGGTTTTATAAGGTAAGCTTAGGTACGTACCTTTTCGATTGTATTAGTAGAATATCTCTCATCTCAACGGGGAGCTTTTTAAATAAAAATACCAGATAGCCACACATTGCGCGTTTAGGTAAACAATCGTTCTCAGAACCACCTGTCAATTGTATTGATATATACATCATAGCGTTGGTGAATATAATAGAAGAAGCTTTTTACAAAAGGGTGATAGCTATACGAGGTTACACGCCGGCGGAGTGAAGCGTCGGTCGTCTGCTGATATATTTATACATCTTCTTCCACATACTACACCGGTGTACACATAGGTAGGCAGCGTTAACGTAAATATAAATTCGTTTTTATATGTTTTTGACAGCAATCTTACACATCCCTTAGTTCGCGATCCCCACTGCCAGCAACTGCGGAAAAAAGGAATTGGAAAAAATCCTACATCATGTGATACCGTCGCTTGTTTCTACCCTCGCTCTCGATTTCCTAGTAAATTTCGTAATTTGCCTGGTCGGATGCGATCTGAGATGTGCTGTTATACGCCATAGCGAAACAATACCCTTATTTCGTGGTATTATAACGAGGGGGCTGGTGACGGCGAACTATATAATCTTTCAATTAACGTACTATTCAAACGCCCTGCACCCTCCTGCGACTATTTCGATGCGGAATTTCGCCACAGGGCCCGAGCTCGACGATAACATCGCATTCTACGTGTATGTTGGATGCGTTCGAAACCAGTTTCGTAGTCGATTTTCCAAACACATTCGTAAATATAAATTCACCAAAAAAAAAAGAAAAAAAGGTGACACTCTACAACGCTTATACGTTTAGATACCGAGACAACAACGCTAATTGTCGACTCGCCGGTAAACTGGTTTTTTATGTGTTAGCTCGGCCATCTTGTCGTTAATTCTTTTTTTCTCCTTTCCTCCTCTTTTTAACTCCTAAAAACAAATTTATTACCCATATACGCCGTTTGTTTTTATAACACCGTACATACTATATACATATACCTACTACGAATGCCCAACGCTGCGCCGCACCTATTCGACGTATTAAAAATTAAGTGTTAAGCGTAATTTTTTATATTTCATTTTAAAACCCATCGCATCGCGTCGTCTCGCGGTCAGCTTTACGACGTCGGGTTCAAAGCGAGCCGTATCGATTACATAGCACAAAGTGTATACTATCAATCGTCTTCGGTCTCACTTAATAAAATATACGCCGTTATAAAATTATTGTAAACATTTTAAATGATCTATTTAACGAGTATACAAGCAAGATTAATCAATTATTGGCGGCTTGATTGATATACATAGGTACTTAGTAGTCCCTTTATTTTCTTCGCTTCGTCTCTCATCCACGCATCCATGTGTCAAAAGTGTGAGAATTCAATTCAAATCCGCTTTGATGAATGAATTCGAGAACACGACAAAAAAAAAAGAGAACCGAACCGCCAATAACGAAGAATTATTTGCCGAATCTGACAGAACTCGAACGTGCAGATAAACCTTTCAATAACCTACCTTGCGGAATTCTACGCACCTTAATAACGGTTTAAGGACCCGACCTATTGTGTACCTTTTTTTTTCAAAATATTATATTTTTTCCGCGCGTTTTTGGTTTCGAGGATGTAGACCCGTCATAATTCACTCTCCCCCACAACACCAGAGCTGCAAAGGAAATATTTCAAAGAACTCGATCAGATAAGAATCGCCGAGTCAAAACATACTGATTTATAAAAACACGTTTTTATATGTTTTTTAATTTCTTCTCTCACATTTACAGCTTTTTATTTCGTGCCACACACGTTAGTATTTATTTTATTTAACACCCGGTTATAATGTCTATAGCGGACTTGAATAGGAACGAAGAGCGATGCTGAAGGTAACCAGTGGCTGGTATCTTTGGCGTGATTCAATTAACGCGTGAAAATGGTGCAATTAACGTGCGTGCCAACGGTTGCGTTGCGTTTGTCTCACCTCACGTTTTACTAATCGTGATTTCGTAAGGTCTTGATGGCTCACGACATGTTTCAAGTGACGTGGTTTTCATCGTATCGCAGTTAACTGTTGAATAAAAGAACGAAACGTAAAGTAAAAGATATTTAATTGAACTTGTTTTACTAATTGTTGAATAGAACTAACTCCTTGGAAGAAAAATTGTGGTGTAGAGGAAACAAAAACTAGAAGGAAAGGAGATTTCCTGGTCGCTGCCCCTGGTCCATACGAGATGAGTCAGAAAATAGAGAATTAGGCAGGGTTCCCGCGGATCCTCTGACCACGGATCCGGGTCCCTTTTTTTGTGGATTCGTGATCCGTGATCCGGATTCGTGATCTGTGATCCGGATCCGGATCCTTTTTTCTGTGGATCCGTGATCCGTAGAAAATCGATGATCCGTGATCCGTGATCCGGATCCTTTTTTGCCCGGATCCGCGGGAACCCTGGAATAAGGAAATGTAAGAGTCCTAATTTAGATATTAACACAGGCGACAATTTTATTGTCGGCTGTACTAAAACCTTTGAAAGGCTCAGTACCAGTGTCGAAATTAATTTTAAACGCTCACGCGTATATGTGGCGTTCGCTGAGAAAAGGTACCTAGTAGGTCATTTTTGGGGTTTTGACCTAATAGCGGTTTTGGACACCTGAAAGCATATATTTTATCGTAGACTAGGTTAGATTGCTGAAAAAAAAAAATTTAGTGCCCTAAATCGCAATTATATGTACAGAAGTATTCGCTGAAAAAAGGTACCTTGTATATCATAATCATTTTTATTGATGAAAACGTAAATGTACATAATCAAAACTATAGATAATGATTTTATTGATTTTAATCTGTTGTTTGGAGATGAACAAAAGCACAAAAAATGATTTTTATCAGTATTTTGAACATACAAAAAAAATATAAAAAATTGTTTACATCTTTTTTTAAATTTCAAGATGAAAAAAACTTCTAAAAAATAATTCATAAAAAAATGATGATTAGTACCTAATCACTCATTTATTTCGACGACTCTTTCTTACTCCTTCTGTTTTTCTTTCCATTTTCGTTTTAGTTTTCTTTTCCTCATTCATTTTCACTTTCTTTTCTACTTTTGTTCCTGCTTTCTGTACTACTTTCGGTTTCGCTTTTTTTCCCACTTTCGTTCCTGCTTTCTTTTCTATTTTTGATTCCACTTTTGATTTCTTCGCCGCACTGTTACCAGCAGAACTTTTATCTCGCTTTCGTTTACTACCTGCCTTCTTTTTTGTTTTTGATGCAGTTTCCAACTTTTCTGCAGCATTATTCTTCTCTTTTGGTTCCTTGGGCTTTGGAGCGACAACATTTTTCTTACTTGAATCTGTACAAAGGGTACGAATATTCTCGTAAAGATACCATTGCCTTTGCAAACTAAGACCACTGGGTATAATCAGCGGAGGTAAATCGGTAGGGCATTCTTGGAGTTTTAGATGAAACGATTCCGATTCAGAATTCACAAATTCTTTCACCAATATTTGATCTTTAAGGAAGTGGAAGTGATGATATTTTGTAATTCCTGTGAACAAAATACAAACTAGATGAGTAATGAAATTGAAATTTTGTAAAAATAAACAAGAGTTGTAAAAATTCACCTTTCAAGGTTTTATAAAAATCGCCGAAATGTGCATCCCATTGCCTCCATTCCACTTCACCACCATCCACGGCCACATTAAATTTCCTGTGACTGGATCGCATCACAACAGTTTTGAAATCTTCGAAGCAGTCGACGTTAGAACGGGCATTTTCCAATTTTATTAAACCAAATGAACGGTCGGGACTAAATTTAGTGTGCCCCGTTAATAAAAAGTTCAACGTGATTGATTTATTTCTTCCCGAGTCTACTCTCCAGGATAAGTAATGAATCATGCTATTATTTTTATTTTGAGCAACACAATTATCGCAGAACAGAGTCAGATTATCGGCTGGATGTGATTCGAAGTAATGGTGTAGTTGGCTTATCACTGCATTCGGCCCTTTTCCGACTTCCATCGCCTCATCGAGTAGATAATTTGTTTGAACTTTCGAAATTTCGTCATGAATGCCGAACAGAGAACATTTTCGTGCAGATTTAAAATAGGCTGAACCCACTTGCTGCGGACTCCTTGGGTATGAGACATTCTATAAAACATTTGTCACTCAAATAATATTTTTATATAATAATTATAACAATAAGAACCAAAAAAATCCGAAAAAACAACCAACATTCAAGTACAGATGACCAACGAGACGTCTTGAGTGATAAGAACTTGCAAAAAAACATACGCAGGTGAAAAAAACCACCAAAACAACAAAAAAAAAGTCGTAGCGCAACCAGCATCGCGGTAAAAAAACAGCTTCTGGTAAAAAAGTGGGTGCCTTAGGGCACCGGAACCGTGTTTCTTCAGCTGCCGAAGTGAGAGAAATAACGAATTCAAAAATTTATGAAATTAGCGAAACTCTTTACACAAAATTAGTTATGTTGAAGTGGAAGAAAGAATAGGAATACCGAAAAAACTATCACACAAAGTTTGAGCAATTTTATCATGTTTAAAACAACGAAAACGAAAAACAAATTCACATTTTAACTCAAACGCCATTTATTTATAAAATTCCGGACGTTTCGACTCACCAACAAGTCTTCATCAGCGGATCGTTTTCGTTGTTTTATACGCGAACTATTTACGAACTATAACCGTGACTTTTCTTTTCTGCGTTTCATTTTATATAAAAATTCTCAGTCAGACTGAACCAAGTGGCTTATATAATTTTGAACTAGAAGTTTATTCAGATAATTTTGGCAAAAAAAATGTTGTAAAAAAGAGGGCATTAACTAATTTGAGATGCTCTTGAACATTTATGACTTTGTTACGAGTCTGAATGTCAAATCCGACCAGCATAAATATTTTTATGAGAATTAAAACCACTCAATTACTCTTCTCTTCTCCGCCCTTAAGAAATGAACTAGTCTTTTACGAGCTTTTAATTTCATTAAAGAGCTCCAACTCCCACTTATGTTGAAATTAGTTTTGGTAAAAATGATTTCTGCGTTCGATGGACTAATTGAGAAATAAAAATCGAATATTTCAACCCATACCTACTCTTTATTTTTAGCTAATCTATCCAACTGCCTACTCCTCGCCACGTAAATTTAGTAATTACTCGCACGTCGATGCAGCGACCAGCCAACACAAAACTAATAAATTTTCCAGTAATTATAAACAGTGGCGTTTAAAGAATTCAGAAGCTGGTAGCGGGTTACGCCGATTTCCAATGTTTTTGTTGACGTTATTGGCGTTACGATGTTTAACACAGCGAGATGCTTATAGAAGGCATCGACGTTACGCCGATTATAATCTTTGTTGACATTATTACCGTGAAGTCGTATATTTCGTCTGTGTGAAACGCGCTTATAGACCGGTGACAGTATGACGGAACGATAATCATTATTTATGGACTCGGATGTACAAAGAATGCTGCGTTTTGATAAAAGAATAAGCTTTTTATTCTCGAGTATATACAAAAAGGAATCTCTAGTAGGTCTAACTATACTCGTATAACGCACTTGAATGAAATGATACCGTTTAGCATGTAATTTGATTTAATTACATTTTAAACCCATAACGGTTATAAGAGTTTCTGAGCCTTTTCACCTGACATGCGACGAGATTTGCCCTATATGATGGTCGTTGTCCTACTAATGTATTCAAATTTACTCATTACGATACGCTTTTGCACGTTTGTCAGCTCGAAAAGGAGGAAATGAGAAAAGTCTCATCGTGCAGTCTAAGTGAAAATTAAGACCGTCAGATAAACGCAATATAATCTCCGCTGCGAAAACATGTAAAGCGATAATCATTAAAAAAACAAAGATTAAAAACAACCCTATTTAAAATTCCAGCTTTTAAAAAGAGTTCTCTTCATTTTCCCTTGCTCTTCGACGTACGTTGAGGTGTCAGCAGCTTATCTCCAAGAATTTTTCTTCCCCTGTACTCCTCCGCGTCTGGCCACCGTGTTCGGGATTGTTTCCAAGTTTGGTTTGTCTAACCGCGTACTATGGTTTTTTTTTCACATAGCTTTATAGCTCGATGAAAGTTTCCTTGTTTTATTTTCTAATAGGTACATATGTTTATTAAGGTGGCAATTTATCCATTGGTGATTTTTTTTCTTCGATATTGTGCGATTTTGTAGGCTATTTTTATGGGTTGGGTGGTGGTGATTTATATTATTATGATGTGAATTTGTTTTCGTCGTTTAAACATGATAAAATTGCTCAAACTTTGCGTGATAGTTTTTTCGGTATTTGATTTGTAAAAATTACATGTTCGATGATCTAATGCAACTGCAAGCATGCCTCTTTCAAAAGAAAAAGGTCGCACTTCTTTTCAAAAATTTTTTTGAGACAGACGTACAGTGTTTAATTTATGATGCTTCCGTAAATATGGATTTTCCGGGCGAACTAAGGGCCCTACAAAAAAAATATTGAAAATCGAAATTATAGAGCGTGAAAATTGCTTTCTGCAATGGGTTGTTGATTTTTATCTATGAGGCTTAGTTTTCGTAATTTTTGCACTCAACGTTTAGAATTAGTTGAGAATTTTTTACACTACGGAATTTGACAGCCAAAATCACAAAAACCAAGTCTCCTAGACAAAAGCCAACAACCCATTGTAGAAAGAAAATTTCATGCTCTACAATTTTGCTTCTTGCAATTTTTTTCTTAGGACTCTTAGTTCGTCCCGAAAATCCATACCTATTTATGGTAGCATCACAAATCGACGTCTATCGGGTCATTCCATATCAACTCGACCAAAAAAAAAAAAATGCAATTTTCGACCTCATGTCCTTCGATTTCTCTCAGATTTTTTATATCATCATAATAATAAAACTACAACACAAAAATGTTAGACCAATTTTCATTCGGCTCCTATTAGAGCTAGGAAGCTGATTTCTTTTTCAAAAGAAAGATCTCGACGAGTACGTGAAACTAAAATTATAGCAATTTTGATTTTTGGGGCCCCAAATTTAAGACGGGAGGTGCAAAAATTGAGATATCAAAATTTGGGGAAATTGGTTTTTCCCAAATTACGTTTTAAATATAAATCCAGAATTTGAACCTTTTTGGTCCCATAGAGCCGGAGTTATGCCCAAAAAACCAAAATTTTGGATTGCTCCCATAAGGGGGGAGGTATTTAATAAAAACCAAAATATGAAATACTTGATGGGAAAAAATGAGACGAGTCGCGGACGAGTTCCGAGTAGTTTCGTTTGCCACGTACTGTAGTGGAGTTGCGTTGAGTTCGCTCAAGCTGTATTCAGTTT
>FIZU01025100.1:0-13981 GCA_900064475.1 Pseudococcus longispinus
AAAAAATTATGAAAAATTTTTTGAATCAAATGATTTGAAATTGATAAATTGAACGACATTAGCCCAACCTGAATTTCAGAAATTATTGGCTGTGATGGAAGATATTTTATAAGCATACAATTATACATAAAATTACAAATTTTTGTCAAGAAACTACATCAAGGCTATTGAATTAATTGATCTCATTTTTGGATATGTTGTTCAGAAAGGTCAAACTTGGACCGCGACATAGCGTTTTATTCGAAATATTTCTTTCTTAGTGCATAACGTTTAAGTGAAAATTGCCAAAATTAGCCATGTTTGAATCACTATAATAAATAAGACAAATGAAATTTTGAATAAAACGCTATGTCGCGGTCCAAGTTTGACCTTTCTGAACAACATATCCAAAAATGAGATCAATTGATTCAATAGCCTTGATGTAGTTTCTTGACAAAAATTGGTCATTTTTACGTACTCATTTACCTACTAAAATACAGCCTTAAGTATTTCAAATTTCAAAAATATTGTTATTTTTTAAAAATAAATTGTCAACTTTTCTCAAAAATTCTTCAAAATAACATAAGTTATTTCCAAAATACCTACTGAAAATTTTAAAAATCAATTCTTTCAACTTTTCAGTCATTTTAACTTCTGAAAAAATTACAATTTATCAATATTTTGTTAGATTTTTGAAACTTACAAATTTCAAAAAAACATAATATTCCATATAATACCTAAGTTTGAAGAATGAATTTACTTTTTTGTCCATTTTTTCGCCACGTTTCTTGCAACTTTTAGCATAGGATATGCTTTTGCGGCGACCAAACCTGCAAAAAACATCACGAAATTCCGTCAGGCTGACTTTGAAACATTTTTTCAGACTTTTTTGGACTTGGAAAAATGTTCGGATTTTCACTGACTTTTTGGACTTGGAAAATTTGAGAAATAATGCTCATCACCCTGAAATTACACATTTTGCCAGACTTTTTGGACTTAAAAATTTTTTAGGAATTCAAACGAATTTTTGGACTTGAAAAATTACAACTTTATATGGATTTTAAAAAACTTCAAGAAATTTCAAATTAGACATTTTGTCCGACAGATTTTTACCTAACGCTGACTTCAAGATATTTTGCCAGACTTTTTTGAATTTGAGAACATTTTCAAATTTCTACTGACTTTTTGTGCTTGGAATTGGCCGTCGAAAATTTTTCAACGAAATTTCATTACGAAATTCATTTACGAAAATCCGTTACAATGACTTGTAGATATTTTCTGATTTTTTTGGACTTGGAAAATTTCAAAAAAATATCATAACTTTATGGACTTGAAAAATTCAATGAGCAAAAGCAGTAGGTATTCTATGTTTTATATAGTTTCATGGGTGGTATGGAAATGGCGGAGACTTTTTTATCCTGTTTTTTCCTCTCCTTGAATTTTTTTAAAATTGAAATGTTTTACGACCAAAAAAAACTGATTGATCGATTTTGAAATATGATTAATCTTGGGTTCATGTATATTCCCCCCATTTTCCCCTTTAATATTTAAAAAGCAAAACTTTGTAAGTGTATGTAATTACAATTTTACGAGAAGAAAAAACTTCAAACATTTTACCAAAAAATAATAAAAACCGGTAGGTAGATATCAATTTTGCAGTCTTCAGGGAAAAAACGATTAAACTGAAAATGATTCAACTCGAGATAAATTTTCCTTCTCTCTCCATCCAGCTCACAAAACCAAATAAAATCGTGGGATGGAATTTGGTACTTGATCATTTTTTTTCAAAGTTTTAAAACGATTTTTATAGGTACCTCCTATTTTTTTTAACTTGAAAGGTATCTTATTCAACTTTCATCTATGATCAAAAAAAGTGTTAATTCGGCCTACATTTGATAATATTAATTTCTGTTTTGTGGACGATTGTATTTTTGCATGGGGATGTATCGTTAAATTTTGACAATATTTCATAATATTGTCTGTGGTCAAATTTCAACTTTTTTCTCCTACTGATTTTTACTCGATTTAATTTAATTTTCTACCAAATTTTTGCATTTTTTTTAGAACAGAAAAAAGTTTGACGTACCTACTACATTTTTTTTTGAATTTCCAATATCGTGAATTTTTTAAATTTGAAGTTTAAACTATTTTTTTTTTCTAATTTTCACAACTGCTGATTTTTTACGAGTTTTATCCCCATCAGTTGCTTTACTGCTTCCGAATTTACGCGGGATACCGAATTACCGAAGTATTTCAAAAAAATAAAAAAAAGGGTTCACTTCAAAAATTTCTAATAACAGATTGAATTTTTTTCAACCTTTTCCATTTACTATTTGGACAAAACCCTTTTAAAAATAATAAAACGTCTCGATTGAAATTTTCTCCACGCCTTCGTCAGAGCACTACAAAGTTATATTTTTTTTGCCTTCGAAATTCCGTTGTTTTTTCAAACCGGCTTCAAGTATACTTCGACAATTGTTTAATTTCCTACGTAGTTGCTGCGAAACACCACAGGCGAAAAATTTAAATAGGTGCGTCGACAAATTAATTTATTGAGAAAAAGGAGAAGCGATTTGGTTGCGAAAAAAAAAAGGCTTCTTTTACACGCTCTTTTAAACACGCTTTTAAATGAGTTTTTTTTGTTCGCCAGCTAAAAAAATTTCCAATGCGGATGTTTTTTTCCCCTCTCGTAGTCTTTATATAATGTCGCGAAGGGAGGAAGGGTGAGAAAAACGCAGGTAACTAAATTACAAAATCGATTATTTACTTAGAGGCGCCGATAAAATAAACCTGTAAAGAAAAACCGAATGTTTAATTAATTAAAAACCGTTTTTCGAGATGTAATTTTCTCGTAATGCTGCGTAGATGTTTACAATGCGAATGACGTACATTTTTGGTACTGTTTGAGGATAAAAGACACACCCCCCCCCCCCCCCCCCCCCCCCCCCCCCCCCCCCCCCCCCCCCCCAAAAAGTGTAGTCAACTTGAAGCTGCATATTTCGTGTGTATGTTTTTAGGGTGGAGAGGTGAGATTATGGTATAGGATGAAAAAAATTGCTCGTAAAAAATTAAAAGAAATAATGAAAACAAATGTGACGGCGAGGCGACGATGATAATGGGTCTAATTTTAAGGGGCGAAGGAAAATTTTAAAAAAACACCCCTAGGATAAAAGTAAAATAGGGAATAATTAATTTATCCGGAGGAATAAACAAGCAAGGTTGGCTTTTTTACCTCGTTCGTTTTGTTCTTACTGCCGAGAGTATTGTTTTCTTAATACGAAAATGAAAGAAGTGTATCGCTATAGTAAACCGTAATACACGTACGAGCTGTATGCAAACAATATTAAAACACGGTTGGCGATAAGGGTGTTTTAAATATGAAAAAATTTGTTAAATGTGAAAAAAATAATCTCGCCTCTGCAGATGAGCAGCACGCCGGTTTTTCTGGATGTGAAAAAAAAAAATGAAAAATTGCTATTAACCGGATTGTTGTGCTTTTGAAACGTGCGGCTTTTGTTGAAAGATGAAACAAAAACATTGCTATTGATTATGACGTGATGATTTTAGTTCTAAACATGTTGGTGTTCGCGTACCGAAAGCGAGCACGTTTTTATAAAAATAACATTTTTATTTAAGTTAAATTCATCGCGTAAAAGCGATAAAAATGTGCAAATAGAAAAATACCTAAGTATACTTCGACTGCGATGTTTAATCACTTCTTAGAATTGACGTTAGGTTCTCCTTTTTTTTTTCATTATTTCTTTCTTAACATCTAATCTGACTTTTTTCCTTGTTTCTTGTGGCTATTTTAGCCAAGTACTTTATCCGCAGCTCTTCGGTTTAATCAAGTTGTTCATTATCAATGTACCTAAAAGGACTTTGATGTTTTTTCTGATGAGAAAAAATGTGGTGCGGGTATTTCGAGATATTTAATCGAAAGGTAAAGGAACCCAACTACCCACGTTTCGAATTTCTTTTGATTTGAAGCTTTTTCATATCTAATTTTTTTCGAAAATCTTGCAGATGATTTTGGCGAATTTTTTCCCTCGCAAAATTACAAAAAAGCGTTTCTGATGAAATACTATCTCGATTAATTCATCTCGTGGGTTCCCAAATTGCGATAGGAAGTTTTTAACTAGGAATAGAATCGACCTAGATGTCGAAGCCGAACGAATAGAATGAAAATTGAGCCAGTGCTGGTCTGAGCATAAGTTTAAGGTTCTATATCGTTGTGCGAATAGATGGGATAAAGCCTATTTTTCAAAATACCCGAAAGCTTTTCTTCTCTTTTGCGTTAAAAAGCGGTGACCTGCGAGGTGTAAAGGTTTAATAAGACCAACGGACTTGACAACGCCTTTAAAATATAGCCCTTTGAAGTTTTCAACTATACTATTTCTTGTTTCTCTTTAATAGTTTTGATGTACACGAGCGGATGATGCTAGAGCGAAGGTATTTCCAAGTAGGAAACTTGGCCACTTGGTACATTTCATTGTCGCCAACAATATTTTTCAACTCGCGGACGTGTCGAGTATATGAGGGATAAAAAAAAACTCGAATCGTTTTGCAGTTGCAACTTTTTAAAATGATTTATTTGATTTTTTTTTTGCACAATAAAAATAGTTATATTGAAAAAATAAATAATATGTAATATTTTTACCGATGCTAGAAAATTGAAAATTTAAAGACTCGTGGATTAAAACTTTTTTTTTGTCAACATTCGTATACCTAAGATGATAAGTTGAAGGTATAGCTATATTGGGCTGGGTGTTTTGAAATTCGTAATCTATCTTGAAGTAATTCACGTAGGTATGCAACATGTTACACATGGAAAAAGAAAGAAAAAACTTTTGACAACTACGCAGCATAGCGGAATAACGTCGACGATCGAGTAGGTAAATCTACTTATTCTACACGAATGCACGTTAACTTGTCGATACTGATTAGGAAGGCAAAGTTAAAATTTAAAGAATCTAAAAGTTTGATTTTTTCTTTTGAAAAAAGTTGTTTTTTCGTTTTCGCTCGTGTTTCGTTTCGTTTTCTTTTTATCGATGCAATAAGTGTAGTCGACGAACGAATGGATGGCGGACGTATTGTTCTGTTCATATAATTTACGATCCCCTCCTCGATGACCTACATATTTTTGTATATTTTATAATGTATTGTAATAAAATACTCGTAAATATGCCGGAAATTTTACCCTCAAGGGAGTAACTGATTATGCTGCGGGCATCCCAAACGATTTAAGAAGGGTTGATGATTTTTTTTTGCAGATTCTTGAATGGGGTTTCAGTCATTTAAATTCTCATAAAAAATTCTATCTTTGAGATTTTTAAAGTTTTTTTGGCATAGTATATACTTTTGCGATGACCAAACCTGCGAAAAAAGACACGAAATTTTGTCACGCCGACTTTTAGACATGTTTGGACTTACAAAAATTTTCAGTTTTCCAAAAACTTTTTGGACTTGAAAATTTTAGAGATAATGCTATATTTTGCCAGGCAATTCTAACCTTTCAGGACTTGAAAAATTTTTCAGATTTCAAACGACGTTTTGGACTTGGAAAATTTCCTAAATTCTAACTTTTTCGATTTTGAAAATTTTTATAAATGATCCAGCTGACTTTTGAGCTTGGAAAAATTTATATTGTTTCAAGATTTGACATTTAGACATTTCACGAAACGTGATAACATTGTGTCCGACTCTTTGAACTTACAGCTAGATAAAGTCGGACATTATATGTCAAATTGAAATGTCAAAAGCATATTCTATGTTTTATATTTTCATGGGTAGTATGTAAATGGAAATAACCAAGGGGGCAGGCTTTTTATGTTTTTTTGGGTCAAATTTTAATTATTAGGAGCTTTCGATATCCATTAAATATTGAAATTTCAGCAAAATCGAGAAACTTTAATTTTTTTTGTTCTTTTTCACGAATTACGTATTTTTGATTTTGAAAATTTTTACCTGAAATAAGTAGAAAAAAATGAAGTAAAGTTTCTCCATTTTGCTGTAATTGCAATATTTTATGAATATCGACTTGAAACAAGCCCAGATATGATTTTTAGGCCCCTAGCTCATCTTGGAGAAGGTTGTAAATTCTCAAAATGGCGTCATTCGGCACTCGGGTATTTAAAAAAAAAATTAGAAAAAAAGGGAGAAAATGAACGAATTTGATTTAAATCCAGGTTGATGGTGTATTTTGATGTCATCGATGATAAATTGTAAGAAAACAATTTTCGACTCGATATGACCTAGTTAAAGGAGGAAAACGGACTAAAAACCCGGTTTTTTAAAGATTTAGGTATGACTCCCCCTGGCAAAAATTCCAAAAAATTCTGAGTCGTTGAAAAATGGTCTAAAAAATAAGAAAATAATTTTGTTTCGTGTCCGCACCAAAATTGCGCTCCCTATGGCGATTTGAAGTTTTCATAGTAGATTTCAAGGTCATTGATCGAAAAAATCTGAAAAAATTTCACAACGTTCCCCTTGAGTACCAATGTTCGGTTTTAACCAAAGGGTTTCGGTATTCTAGCAAAGGGTTCAAAGCAGGTATACGTGTTTTGGAAACCCCTGCCCTTTTTGAATAAGTCTATTCTTCCGCGCGAGTGATTTTGATACGCGTAGCGCTCGGACCGGTTTAATTGCCCTTTTATTTACCACCTCATTCAAATTTGGGCCACCTGCCGTTGGCATGGTTACGGCCTCGGCTCTACTCGGTTCGGGTCGGCTCGATTCGAGTGGGAAATTTTCCCCTTCCAATAAATTGATCGATGTCGAGCCGTCGTCTCAAATTTGGATGAATGCGATTTACACTCTCGTCAGATGAACATCTCTCGAGCTTTCTTATCAGTTATTCTGATTAAATATCAACCAGTATCAACACACGAAGTTTGATGAAAATCAATTGGAAACTCGCTGGGATAGCATTTTTAGCTTAAAATCACTATTTGGGGTCCCGCCTCCAGAGGGTGAGGTAAAGGATTCCGCATAAGTTCTAAAATCATATTTTACAATAACAAATCGAAAGCCTTGAACAAAATTTTGAAATTCGACCAGAGGCCGATTAACCCCCTTACCACAACAGAGGTTTTACATTTTTGAAAAAAAAAACAAATTTAATAGCGATTAGAACGATTTTTTTGGCTAATTTGAAGTCACTGATAACGAATCTGGCATTCATTTTGCTAGGTACAGCCTTCAATGACAAAAGATAGTCATTTTTCATATCAAATGTGCAATTTCTTGAAAAATGAGAGGTGCATGTGAAAAATTAATTGACCTATTGCTTAGATTACCGTTCTGTGGCCTCGATTTAGCTAGAGACGTTGGAGTACTCCTACTCGTCTATATGTATAGAGTATTTTTTGAAAATATAATTTTTACCAGGTTGTTTTGAATTCTACACTTAACTTTTGTGCTCCTCACGTACTGTATTCAATTTTCAAAAAAAAAAAAGTTGCAAAACGATCCACCCTGGCGGGTACCTTGTCTAAATATGACTTGAATTTTGTACAAAAATAATTATGATATTCAATAGATAGTCTTATATTTAAAAATTCAACATTTCAAATTTGTAAATTATTTTACCATATACGTGCATGACATAGTGACTTAGTCTATATTCGTGGAGTACGTGGTGAACTAGTTGACTAAAATTTTCTGCATTTTTTTAATAGATGCTCTTTTTTCTTGATTTCAAGTTGATAAATATGTTTAATCATGGTATGGCGATCACTACATTGTCTTTAATTAGCTTTTCCCACATTTTTCGGTACGGATTTTCAGTCGTCGTAGTCGTCGGAAATTCCTCGTAATCGCGTTCCAATTTATTTTCATTTTTTTTACATGTAATTGCACCAATTAGTAAAAGCAAATACACGAACAATATAATTTTCATTTTAACTCTCGATTTAGCTTTCCAGTTTGAAATATTTCAACGTTGAGAAACTTCGAAATTTTTTTAAAGATAAAAAACTTGAACAGTTTCGAGTTCGTCAACTTACGCGAGTAGAATGATTGAACAAATCACGTTATGTACTCAGTGCAAGTATGTAGCGTAGGTACTTAGTTAACTTTTTCGGACAGCTACGTACTTAATCTAATGTCGATACAGTCGTAAAATTGCTGAAATGTGATTTTTTACACGTACCGTATCAATGTACCTACGTACGTGATGCAGCTGTTGCACTTGAACTTGAAAACGTTTGTTGGTTGATTAATCGTCGAAATAAGTATTGCGCGTGTGAAATTGAATTTGAATTGGATCGTGCTCAAGTGGGGCTGAAAATTTCTCGTCTCACTACATTCTGGAAGTTCCTTGCAAAGGACGAACGAAAAATTTTCATTCTTACCTTGATCTGAACACAAGAATTAAAGATGAAAATTTTTAGAGAATGATTGCTACGGTGTGAGATTTTTTCAAAAATTACCGTAGGGTCAAATTGTGCAGATATTTTATATATTTCTGTTCGGAAAATGCGTGAATGAAAATTTTTCCTCAAAAATATTCAATAAATAATGTACAAAGTGGAATTTGACAAAATTTTACCCATTTCTTCAAACACAATATTACGTCATTTTCCCAAAAATTGTTGTTAAAAGTCTGGAAAATTTTGAAATCAGATTTCCTGTGCAAATTTTCACTATAAATCGATAATCCTCTTTTAACCTCTTCATTTTGTTTTTTATTTTATTAAATAGATGAAAAATTTTAGTTTTTGGTTATTTGAGGCCCTAAAATATCTGAATTACAAATTCAAAGTTTCAGCTTATTTTTTTAACTGTAATTATTAAAAAATTGGAGAAGGATGAAATTGAAATTTTTGCACTACATCTCTCTCTGTTTTATGGGAGTGAGTACTCGAATGCAATTTTTTATTCAATTTATAGCAAATCTCATACAGGAAAATAAAAGAAGGTAATTTTGATTCGATCCTATTTCATGTATGAAATTCTAATTTTCACTTGTGAAAATCACCGTCGGGCATTTACTTGACAGTGAAAGTTTTTAAATTTCATCTATCAGATCTTTCTTGGACACAAAAAGGTCAAAGTTATTTTTATGCAGTTGATACTCTCGAGTGAAAATTTCTGCTTTCTAGTCCTAATATCGAGAAGTGTGGTAATTCGATGAATGAGAATGCTTTTGATTAGTACATCTGTATCATACGTAGGTATTTGCTGTCTTTTTAACCTCTACCAGCCCGAACTATACACATCCGTCGAAGCAAATTCCTGGTATTGATACGAATCAGAGATGGCATGGCATATGCGAATGTGTAATATCAACATGATGAGATGAATTCATTAAAGAACGCTTTGTGTACGTTTGATGTTCGTTTGTAGATTTGAATGACTTGCTGGCCAGAAGGAAATATGAAATTGGTAATGTTAAGGGTGTGAATTAAATTATACATTCGAGGTAAAAATCACAGTTACGAGTAAGGAGAGTTCCCTCCTCCTCCTACCCCCGAAAAAAACTTGAAAGAGATTTCTAATGAGAGAAGTTCTCGTCAACAGATTCCATTCTTTTATCTATGATTGTTTAATCAAATAGATGAACAGAAAGATTCTCATGGCGACAAATTATGCTAATCTTTTAACGTTCGAGCGTTCACTGTGGTATCCTATGATACTCCACATGGTATAAAAATATCTCAAATGAAATTTCGCACTTATTTCCAAGTTCTAATACAAAAATTCGAAGCAATAAGAAAATTCATTAAATTAATACCCAACGTTGGTATTCGCCTTCGCAAAATAATCATCTTACTATACGTACCTACGTTATTATTCTTGGTACTTATTTCAGATCTGGTATTAAATTCGCACTTGCTACGTTTTGTTTACAAATTACACGTCATTAGGAGAAGTGTGCGGATTTTCATTTATAATACATATTTTTCCGCATCATACGAAAGAATTGCCAACCATTATTATTCATCGCAGAATGGCTTTGTTTTTTTAGAGAGGAATGAAAATGTACTAATTAACAGATGAAAGCGTGCTTGTAACGTGAGTGTATAAAAACTATTTCGCATTTGAAAACGCCTCTCTATTACTATCTGTACTTTGGGCTTGGTATGTGTTTTTCGAAAAGCTGCTGGTTTTTTCCCCTTTTCGCAATTGGCATCTGTTGGTCACGTTTCTTTTTCAACGTTTCTTTGATGTGTGTCTCGAATGTAACAAAGTGTACGAAATTACTGGCTTGCGCTTGAATAAAAATGAGCTTTTGTTGATAAGGTTGACTAATTCGAAGGCTTGTGTTTCAACTGTAAGAATTTTCACGTTGAATGGTTGTGATTGTCGTAACTATGCGGCTTTGTGGTGTTTGAGAATTTTATATTGTGATTTCTCGAAGATTGGAGGATGCAGCGGGTTCATAGGTCCCAACAAAATTACGTCGAGTTGCCATAAATTTGTTTGTTGTAATTTTCAATCCATTTATTTTTAGGTTTTGTTAGCTGAATTATCGTATATGAATGCACGCGAGTGTTTTGAGAACGTGACTTTGTGTGGTTTTTGTAGTCAAATGAAATAATTATGATTTATCCACGTGTTATTGCTTTTTGAATTGAAATTCATCCATTCGTCGATTAACAGTGCAGTCAAATTCATTATTACCAACGAAATCGGACGTAGCTGATCAATTATTACCATATTAATTTTGTGAGTTATACCTACAAAAAGTTAAGAATCACCCTTGGCTTGAATTTTGAAAGCAATTAAAAGAAAGTTGACCTTTAAGGTATAAAAACTCCATGATAAAAATTGTGGCTCCCTCACTCTTTGCTGTCCCCTCCAATCACCTTGAATGTGTTTTTTCGTTGCACATTTTTATATTCTTGCATTCTTTATCAACTTTTTTCAAACTTTCAACAACAGTGAACTTTATCAAGGGTCATTTTTGAACATTTTTTCATTTTTTTCAAATGTACATTCTTATATTGAAATACTTATTTGGAGATTTCAAAGTTGAATATACCTATAGATATTACTAAACTTTTTATCCTAGATCCACCCTTCAAAATAATCATTTTTAATCGAAAAAATATTTTCTGGTCATAGTTCATCGAATGTGAGTTAAAATACTCCTAGGTACCACCAACCTGAATTTCGATTAAATCGATTCACTTTTTCCATTTTTCACAATTTCATTTTGAAAAAAATTTAAAAACGCTACCTATTTTGGAAACATTGTTTCGAAAAAATGATGAGCGAAATTTTTAAAAATTTCATCCCTTATTTAGGGATGTTGAGGGAGAAATATCTTTTGAAAAATTCCTTATTGTTGTACATTTATGAAACGTCTTTCCTGATAGCCACTAATTTTTGCAGTTTAGATTGTGCCAGTTTCGTTCCATTCATAAATTTCAAATCAGCTGAGTCGTGAAATTATTCACAGTTTTTTTAGCTCAAATTTAATAAATAAATTTTGTTTCAACCAAAGTAAATTGCAAAAATGGGTTAAAAAAAATCAAAAATTCTCGATTTTACTGCTTCCCGTTTAGTACGTACGAGTATAAAAAGAATCTTATTCTTTTACACAGAATTTTATTTGAATGAAACGATTAAGATGCACGTTTGCCTCATAAAACCACGTATCACACCTCTACCTAGAACGAAAGAATCGTGACAATTGAAAAAATTTTATGAAATTCACAAATCTACGTGCGAGTTGGTAGGTCATCGATAACTTCGGATACAAAAATCTGGAAGAAAAAGTATAAAAACTCCATCATCGGAATATCAATCACAATGTGATCATAGTGTTTCATATTCTCAAGACGTACTCGTATAGTAATTAACGAAATAAAAGTTCGAACTTTGAAATGAAGACTGTTCCGTTCGTCGTTTTGATATTCGCGTTGTCCGCATTCGCCGACGATTATTTCTTTGCTGTGCTCAACGACAGTGAAATGGATTCTATCTTTTCCGTATCTTATAAAGTGAATGGCGAGGCAAAAAACGAAAGCTCTGGAAACTTTTCACCGGGTGAAAACCAAGCTATTGGAGTTTCCAATGCAGCATCTGATGTCATCTTGAATGTGCAAGCGTATCGGGTTCCTGGTTATTTGACCACCATATTCACAAGATCTTATAAGCAACCGGTTAAAAGATGCTTTGAAATTCGGGGCACCGTCCTTAAACCACAGCACAATAGAATTGAATGTTGACTTTAAAAGAACTGTACAGATGGATACTCCATATAAAAATTTTACAACATCCAAGTTCCAGTTAGTTCTGATAATTTTATTTCAAAGCTTGAATTTTTATTATTACCTGCTCGTAATTATAACTATTTATGCATAAATATAATTGATTTTGAACCGCGATTTATATTTTTCAACAATGGTTGATCGTTCAAATTTAATGCATAGATGTAAGAAAATTATGTGGTACTGTTTTCTGAAATTTAGAATTTTTAAAATGGCATTAAAATTGTTGGAAATGTTTCAAAAATTGAAAAAAATATCAACGAATTGATTTTTATAATGTTTTGACAATTTTTAATAATTTTTGTCAAACATTTAACACTAATGAAGTATTCTTCTCCATATTTTTAATTTGAAAAAATCGAGGCATCTTTCATTGAAAATATGATTTATTTTGAGGATATGGTATTTGAGCACCACTAAGAAAACCCCTTAATCGAGCATGATATTTATCAACAAAATTTAAGGAGAAAATCGGCATTTTGTCAGACAAACTTCTCGGGCTTGGAAAATTTCAGAGATCAAGCTGACTTTCAGACATTTTGTCAGATTTTTTTGGACTTGGAAAATTTTAAGAAAAGTTCAAATCAACATAATTGTCAGCCAGATTTTCACCTAACATTGATTTTCAGACGTTTTATGAGACCTTTTTGAACTTGCTGACTTTTACACATGATTTTACATTTTTTTGAACTTGAAAAGTTTTTCAAATTTCCATTCATTTTTCAGATTCAGAAAATTTCAGAGATCATGTTGATTCTTGGACATTTTGTCAGACAAAAACTTCAGGCTTTTTGGACTTGAAAAATTTTAGAGATCGCGCTGACTTTCAGACATTTTGTCAAGCTATTTTAGACTAGATTTGAAAAATTTTCCAGATATCAAACGATTTTTTGGACTTAAAAAATTTCAGAAATTATGAGTTTTTGGATTTTGAAAAAAATTTTTAAGTGTCAGAATTGATTTTAGAGTATCTGATACTCCCACAAAGTTTCAACGTGTGAATGTGTGTCAGACACATTTTAGAAGGCTTATTAGATTTAAATTGAATTTTTTACTACCTTTATTCATCGCTAATTTTGATAATCTTTCTCGATTAAATTTCTATGGTAATTTTAATACATAATTTTCATGATATTTTCACAATTCTTTTCATATTTTAAATGATTCTTGGGTCTGTCTGTAACTCTGACATTTTTCTGAAAATGCAAGACGTGTTTTACGATAACGTTTAGACATTTTGTCAAACTTTATGAAACATAAAAATCAGAGTGTCTACCGGACATGAAAAGCGCGAAGTACGAATTCAGAAAATGAGCACAAAATATCGAAAAAAGCAAGAAAGCACTAAAAGCACGTCATTTTGATAAAACGGATTCAATTTTGAAGTTTGTTTTTCGATAGTAGTCCTTCAATTGAAATTTACTCAAATTGAAAAAATGACAAAATTTCAGTTTTTGAATATGTGGCACCCCATAGATGCAGAGTCAACATTGTCGGTCGGGTCGATTTTGAGTTAGGTACATATTCTGAAACTACATTAAATTCCCTTTCGAATGAGCTATTAGAGAGTTCTCTGCCTATAAAATTCACGCTTTGGAACGCATTTGAAATTTAATCTTTAAAAAGCATAGTTTTGAGAAAAACGCGTTTGAAGTTTTGCAAAAAAAAACAAAACAATATTACTCGCAAAAATCATGAAAACTAAGTCTCGTATAAAAAAACTAATCGTTACTTCTGAAAGAGAATTTCAAGCCCTACAATTTTGATTCTTAGCATTTTTTTCG
>FIZU01025106.1:0-12878 GCA_900064475.1 Pseudococcus longispinus
TTTAAATCAGCAAAAGCATATCCTATGTTTTATAGTTTCATGGGTAGTATGGAAATGACGGTGACTTTTTTTGGATTGTCATATCAGTTGACAACTTCCATCAAATATTTCAATTTGAACAAAACATGTAAAACATGTCAATTTTTTTTGTACTTCTGTCATTTTTATATAAAGGAATTTTCTTTTTAATGGTGTAATA
This sequence comes from Pseudococcus longispinus, assembly GCA_900064475.1. Taxonomy (NCBI): domain Eukaryota; kingdom Metazoa; phylum Arthropoda; class Insecta; order Hemiptera; family Pseudococcidae; genus Pseudococcus; species Pseudococcus longispinus. The sequence continues at coordinate 200 of FIZU01025106.1, forward strand.
TTTTAATTTTGATGAAATGACAAAAAACAGAATTCACCTAACGATTAAATATTTGCACGTGGCTTCACCGGTGCGAAATTTATTACACTCTAGGTTTAAATTCCGAGCGACATTTCAACTCGCAGCCTTCGCCATTTATCAATCGCACGGTAAAAGGGGTAATTTTGTGTGAAAAAATTCAAATGGATCGGTAAAGTGGTTGTTGGAAGATTCTAGGCGAGCTGGAATTATCACGTCTCGAATACCTACTCTAATAAATAAACCAAAATGAAATATCTTCACGGTTCACGAATGAATGGTCCTTTCGATGACTTGGCATCATTCCCAATCGAACGCCAAAGCTGAAGTTGAAGTTTATTTCCGAAAAAATTATGCTAATTATCTCCCCGACTAAAACCTTTCTCGCCGAGCTACTTGTTCGTATAATATTTGTCATCGGGCTATATTCTTTCGAAAATTACAACGATTTTGCGGTTCTTATCTGGCATCATCTTTACCCCCAGCGAAGTGCTAACCCATCATCGAGGCGAATTCCAACGACTCGTTCGAATTACTTTGCAAATTTCGGTGCAGGATGCGCGAAAAGTCATAAATTGGTCGAGTTTTACGTGGTAAGTACGTGCCATAAAAACAAAACCACATAAACTTACCTTATTACCAATATCCAGCAGTCTTTTTAAATCTTCGCTCATGCCGTGATGTTCGACGGCCAGAAAAAATGTATTCAAAATGATACAAATCGTGATCAGCAACTCGAACAAAGGATCTCGTACGATTTTATATAAACAATTTTGCACCCTTAACCATAAAATATAATCGAAACAGCATTTCGCGCAATTTGGGCAATTTCGATCTGGAAGATTATCTGGAAGAAATAATATTTCGTGAAAATCTTCGTATGAAAATTGCCTCAGAAAAATACTCACCACGGACGAATACTCACTAATTACAACCACTTGTGAGATGAATTCGTTTTCCGGAAGAATGTCGTTAAATTCACGAGGTTTTTTGCCTTTCAATCCGTTGCATTTCTTGAATTTCTTTTCTTTTTCTACTTCTCTGATTTCGGTGAACGCCGGTTCGAATTTCGTTTGCTGCGATTTAAAACGTGGGTTTTGTTTATAAAATGGGTATTTTTACGCTAGCTCTATTTTTCCGTTGTATTTTTGCTCTGCTACAAAACGTCCGATTGAATTTAACGTATTTTCCCCCCAACGACGGGGTGGTCGTTTCGACGAAATTCCAACCACGATACAGACGTTTTGATGCGGTCTAATTCGTTAAAAACGTTGTACGTATAAAAGCGGTTTTAAAATAAATGCTTCTATTATATCGCTTGAAGCAGTAAATTTTTTCAAATTGGTAGTCAAATAATTTTACAAAATTATTTTATTCCAATTAAGCGTGTAACACTCGTTCTATGTAAAAAAAAAAACAACTACCTTTTCGTTGGCTATTTATTTTTTGTTTAAAAAGCGAAATAGCTCTGGCAACGCGTACTTTTTTTTTCTATATCGAATGGGTTGCATACCTAGTAGGATTATAGGTGCATGTAAACGTGTCCAAGAGCACACTTACTTGATGTTGAGCGTTCATAACATCTTCAGATGTAACGTCACATTCTTCGTGATCATCAACTACTCCAGAGTCGTCTAATGAAGACTCCCTGTTATTACCATCGCTGGTATTATTACTGCCTTGTCTACTCCCTAAATGATTCCTATGAAACCTGCCTGCAAATTATAACATCATAACGTTATGAAAACGAGATAAAAAACATGCTCCGGTTTCTACGACCGTATTATTTCTCTAAATGACGGCGACAATTTGCTGTAATTACAACTTATGTTACCCCGAATGCTTCACCATTCTGGGCGGGCTTTTAATTCGCTAAAATAGACCTCATTAAGGTAGGGTAACATAAACCATAATAAAAACTCGTAAAATTTCAATTTCGTTTCCGCCTCGTTACAACTTCTTATTACGCTTACAAAAGTGGCGTTTGTTTGAGGGGAAAAAAGAAAGCGTGGTTGAATTACCGTATCACGTATTAAAGTCTGGCGCTTGTGTCATTTCGGTGTTTCAAAGGGAATGAAATTTCAAACCAGATTGAAAAATTTAGGTGTATGTGGCGCGTTTATGTTTTAATGGGAGTGGGATTATTGACCTGGGTTCGTTTTGTCGTGTTTGGGTACTCGAGATGAAAAATAAGGATCGAAGGATGGCGAGTTTTTCAGATTTTGTTATCGTTTTTTATGTATGTATTTTTTTAAAATGAAATTTCGCAATTTTACATTTTATAGTACACATGGTATCCCAAATTAGAATCAAAACAATAAAAATCATAGATACAGATCAATAAATTTGAATTCGAGAACACATATTTGCCTGACTGGCAAACTGTAGGGGTAAAATCATGTTCATTGTATGTACCTACATATGAGTTATAGGTATATAAATTTAGAATGACTGAATCATTTTAATCTACTCTTGGATTACTCAATATTCCTTCTGAAGTACTCTATAACACTTTGCTTTTATTTTAAATCATTCGGGATTATTTTATTCCACTTTGTATAATACAGTATTTATTCCGAAAAACTTAAAATCATTCCAGACTATACATACTTTCAATAACTGCCTCACATTCATTTCAAAACACTCTAGATCATTTTAAATTCATTTTGAACGACTTTCCAAATCTGCATGAATTCCAATATTTCTGTATTCAAAGCATTCATTATGGCTGGTCCAATATTTATACTGAACAACCTGTGATTTATTCTAAAAAGCACTACATTCATTCTGAACCACTTATGGTATCGACACATGTATTCCTTCTAAATTGTTTCATATTCACTGGAATCTGAATTGCCGCACATTCATTCATTCATTTATTCATTCAGAATTGTCCTGCATTCATTCTAAATTGTCATTCATTCATTCTGGATTGTCATTCATTCATTCTAGATTACCTTTCATTCATTCTGGATTGCCATTCATTCATTCTGAATTGTCCTTCATTCATTCTGGAGCTCTGCATTCATTTTAAATTCCATACATTCATTCCGAATACTTAATTGTTTCCGAACAACCTTGTACCTACAGTCATTCTGAGTCACCACTAATTTATTCTGAAATACCGTGCATTCATTTTGAAATGCCTTGAAATCATTCTTAATGACAAGGGCCCTGGATTAATTTTTGTATGTTCTTTTACTCATTGCAAACAGAGCTATACCTTCATTCTGATTAGGTATATTTGAATTTCCCTGAATTCATTCTTAGTTCCTCCCTAATACCTATGTGTAATCTAGATGGCCCTGCATTCATTCTGAATGCCTTTGTAATTTCTCAACAACTCTACACTTATTCTGAGACCTGAGTTACCTATCCCTAATTCATTCTGAAGCACCGCTCATTCATTCCAAATCACCCTACAATTATTTTGAATGACTGCACTGATGCTCCACAAATTGTAAGCAATATTATAGTCATTTTGAGTCATTCTGAATTGATTCTGAAATGTTCTTCAATCATTTTAAGTACATACCTATTCTTGCATTCATTTTGGATATTCTGCTTACGCATTCTAAACAGTGTCATCTTCATCCTAAAAGTTTATACAATTGTTCCGAACCATTTTTGAATTTTCCTGCATTCATTCCGAACTTGCATTCATTCCAAATGACCCTACAATCATTTTGAATAATTTATAATACCTCAACAGCCCTACAGTCATTCTAAATATCCCTGAATTCATTCTGAAATATCTCGAATGGTCTGTAATTAATTCTAAATGACAAAGTAGTCATTCTGAACACCTCTACATTAATTCTTAGCTACCGCAGGTTTATTTTGAATACCTCTGCGCCCATAATTAAAATATCAACGCGTTTATTCCAGCCTACTCTACTTTTACTCTGAACATCAGTACATTTGTGCTGAATAGCACTGCACAGATTATGAATAATCGACCATTCATTTTAAACTGTTCAACACCTTCATTCTGAAAAGTCCTAAAACATTGTTAAATGTACTACCTACATTCATTTTGAATGGTTTGAAACTTCATCGATCAGCCTTGATCAAGGGTGATCAGTGATGGTCCAGTGGCACCTGGTCTACGTGGATGTAGTACTGCTTGGAAACATCAGCGATCAGCCTTAATCGAGGGTGATCGATGACGATTGAATGGCACTTGGTCTATGTGGACCCAGTACTGGTTTGAAACTTCATCGATCAGCCTTGATCAAGGATGATCGACGATGATTGAGTGGGGGTTGGTGTATGTGGACGTAGTATAGCCTTTAGTGTTGAAATATGTGAAGTATCTGGTTTCACGATCAACAAATACTGCTGGGGCAGACTTGAACCTCAATCCCTACAGCCCTACTTTCACATACATAAAAAAAGAAACTACTCCAATCAAACATTGAGTTATACCTTACCTAAGGCGACGCTCGGATGCAACGTATCGTGTACCGCAGACGACGGCGGCGTCAGATGAGGCTGCGGAGACGGAATCTTAGGCATAGGCGGAGGAGGCGGTGGCATAGGAGGAGGTGGTGGCGGTGGGGTAGTGGTGCCGCAACTATGCCTCGGACTCGGAGTCGCGCTTTGAGTATGACTACCGGCTTCAGAAACACCGCCAGGCCCCACCACCCCGCCGCGTCGTTTTCTTCGACGGGTACGTTTACGGGAGTACGACGACAGTAATACGCCTTTCCGGCTGTCCAATTTCTTCCTATTATTTTTATCCAGCTGTTTTACCGGTATTCGCGTAGGGTCGAAGCTGAACGTCGAATCTTCCCTATGATCCGATAAGTCTTTCCTTCTTTCCTACATAGTTACATATTAATCAAGAAACGAATAAACAAAGAAAGAAAGAAAAATACAAACGGCTAAACGAAAAATCTCGTCCTAAAATTAGCGAAGTGTTTGCCTGTTTTTCTAAAAAATATAAAACTGCTATTCGAGGTTATTTCTCCAACGTACTATTTGACCACCAAAAAATCGGCTAAGCTTTACAAGCTCTTTATAGCGAGATGATTAGAATGAAAATTTCTATACTTTTATACGGATATATACCTACTTCAAGTAGAAAATATCCAGTTCGTGATTACAAAAGAAAAAAAAAAGTAGAAAAGGCGTAAAAATAAAATCCGCATCTCACGTCGTTTTCCAAAGCACTAGTCAAATTATCGTAATCAATGTCCTCGCTCTACGCGATGACCTAGCCACAGCGAAAAAAAGTTTCTTTTTTTTGAAAATTCATTAAGATAATGAAAGTAGGTAAATACGACGTAGATATGGTTATTACTACGCAGTATAATAAAAACCAACTTCTAGGGTCCAAAGTGAACGAATCATTAGCAGTTAAAACGCGTTTACAAAAGTTAGCCCAAATATAGCTAATATTCAAGATTAAGTACTAACCTCCTGAGTAAGTTCAGCCTCTTCTTCGTAACTTAGAGCGACCACAGCCAACATTAAATTAATTAAGTAAAATGAACCGAAGAACACAACTACGGTGAAAAATATTACGCTAAAAGGACCACATGTGGCTAATACCTGCAAAACGATAAACAATATCGTATCGTTAACCAAAGGCAGCATTGTTTCGGCCGAAATTACCGTTTTTCGACCATACCGACCGTAAATTATCATAAGGTCGAGATTTTTTTATCGATTTTTACAACAAACTTTAATACCAAAGGCAATCTCTCCTGAGGTAACTCGAACATAGCTAGCAAAGATACTTACTATATTATAAACGTTTTCCCAATAATCCAGCGTTATCAGTTGAAATGTAGTTAACATAGACCACATGAAATTATCAAAATTGGTAAACCCGTGGTTGGGATTTTCACCAACTTGCAGACACTGGTAACCTTCTTTACAATGCCTGTAAAATAACATCGATCCTATGTAAACACCTAAGCTAGATAAATACGATTATACGAATTTAACTGGGCGAATTTCAGCGACTCGACTTTTGGGCTAGATGGTAATTTGTACTCGTAAAAACCTCGTATTTGCTGTATACTGTGCCTCTCCAACCCCCTCGTCTAAAAATGTGTAAATTCCACACCACTTAAGTCATAACATTCGTCTTGACACCAGTCCCATGTTACTAGTATAATTTATTCGCACGCTGCCTGCCTGCCTGCCTTTGCCACACGAAATTATGGTTTTATTGAAATACCGCAGCGAAACGGTCTCTGCCAGGATATCAAATATTATATTCTGTGCATGAACAACCAAGGTATTTGTTAAATTGGGTATAATGTGTAGGTATCTATGTATACGTGTTGACTGTTGAGATAGCTACGTATAAGGAAATTTTCTCGTGTTTTTGGGTATAAGATATGTACCTACCTAAACGTCTCGTGTATAAGTTTCAGATTAAATTACACGTAGACGTAGAGTTACCTTTGTATACGTGAAGTGGGGTTTGAAAAAAATCACACCGAGTTCCAACTTGTGATAAAAAAATCGGGCGATTGATAAGAAAATTATTAGAAATGGAAACACGTTGTTGGCAATGTGTCATTGATTCGTTATGTTTTTACTTGGAAATGAAAAAAGTATCGCGTGGTTTGTGGTCAAGGTATTTTCAAGGGGATCTTTACAATTATTGGCATTGCAAATGGGAAGAGAATCGATATTTGACGTATGCATAATCGATTAAGATTAAACAGACTCCGCCCAACTTCCTTGTACTTATTTTCCAGCTCAAAAATTGACGTTTTGAAATGAAACCAGATAGGTAAAATTGTAAGTTGAACGATTTTCAGGAAAAAATTTCTAGAACGATGGTTCAAATGAGATTAGATTTGGTCTAAATTTATGTTGATCAAACATTTTTCAAAATAATAACCTAATTTGAATCTAATTCAGATTAATGAGAGCAAAACTGAATATTTTTGCGGGAATTGAATTAATGCATTTGATTTTTAAATTTTTTAGCGTCTAATGAACAAAAGAAGAAAAAGTGAAAATCAATGTTTTATGATTCAAACTGAAATTTTTCCAAGATGCTTCATTATTGTTTCAACTGAGAGAAAGTTACTTCATTTCTACGTTTTTCTTCAAATTTTGAAAATAGCAATTCACGAAACACCTACAAATTAGGGGGAAAATACTTTAAGTATTACTTTTAGCAGAAGAAAATTTTCCAGATTTGACAAATTTTGCGAGTTTTGAAATTTTTATAGTTTTTTTTACAATTTTAAAATTGCTCGATGTTTTGAAAAAAGGGTTTCTCGAATTTGACCAACTTCACTCGATTGTAACAAAATGTACGTTACGTAAATTTTCAAAATGACAAAATTTTCAAACTTTTGATCTTAAATTTTCTCAAATTGAATTTACCTACTTATTTTATTAGATAGATCATTCAAAAAATGGTCTCCAATATTTAACATTTTTCATTCGTCCAATTTTTCTTTCAATTTCAGCACAATTTTGAAACGAATACATTTCCTAATTACTTTAATTTTTAATATTCTTGATCCACATTTCATGAAATTGAATCAATTTGTTGCCATAAATTTCACGAATTTTTCATTTTTCCAATTTTACACATTTTTTCTTCGATTTTGAGAAAAGTTTGCAATGAATTTGCTTTTGATTTGAGCTTGAAGTAGGTACTATATTTAATTAATTTGCAATAAATAATTTTTTAGATTTTTTCTCCAATTTCAGAATTTTTGGAAATGAACTTCCGAATCAACTATAATTTGATTCATTTTTTCCCAGTAATTTAGATAATTTTCAAGATTTTTTTTTTCAGATTTCACGAATTCATTAGTTTATAATTAATTTTTCACATTTTCTCCAATTTTAGCACAATTTTGTAATGAATATGCAAATTGGCTACCAAAATTTTCAGGCTTTTGAGTTATATTAAAATAAATTAATTTAGAGAATTTCCAAAACAAGCTTCCACATTTTTTTCGATCTTCAAAATTGTTCAATTTTTAACGAAAACGTTTTTTCATAGATTAAATTACTTAATTTCGAATTTGGAGGTAATTTCTTAGATTTTTTCTTCAATTTCAGCATTTTTGGAAAGTAATTCATAAATCAAAAAAATTTATGCAATTTTTCTCAGTTGGACAATTTTTAATTTTTTTTTTTCAAATTATCACTTTCTTATCTATTAATTGTTCGCATATTCTCTTAATTTTAGCACAATTTTGAAATGAATATGCAAATTAGATATCAAAATTTTTCAAACTTTCAAATTTTAATAAATCAAATTAATTTTTAGCTTAGAAAATTTCCAATGTAAGCTTCTACATTTTTTTTAGACGTCCAAATTGTTCAATTTTTAATGGAAAGGATTTTTCTCGGAATAAATTAATTCTGAATTTAGAGATAATTTCTTTGATTTTTTCTCCAATTTCAGCATTTTCGCAAAGTAATTTCCAAGTCAACAATTATTTGATTCCATTTTTCTTATAGTCTGAAATTTGGAAAATTTTTAAGAATTTTTTTTCCAAACACGAACTTATCAATTTATTATTAACTTTTCATATTCGTCCCATTTTAGTTCAATTTTGAAAGGAATATGCAAATTATAAAAATTTTTCAGAGTTTCGAATTTTATTAAGTTTAACTAATTTTTAATTTTGAGAATTTCCAAAATAGACTCCTCTTTTATGGATTTTTCTTGTAGATAGTTTTACTGGAGTACCTAATTTTCTACATTTTTTCCTGCAATTTCAACATTTTTCTTAGCCACCAAAATTGTTCAATTTTTAATGAATACGATTTTTCTCAGATCAAATTAATTTTGAATTTATCGGAAATTTTGAAGAATTTTTTCTCAAAGTTCACGAATGTATCATTTTTTCAATTTCTTACTATTTTCTTCAATTTTATCCCAACTTTTTTTTAAATTTGACAAATTTTTATTCCACCGTACGTCACACTTTTCTCCAAGAATTTTTGAGCCATTTTGAAAAAAAAGTCTGTTTATTAAAAATCTAGTAATTTTAAGACGAATTATCTCGATCTTAACGAAATTTTTCATTTCATTTATTTATCTTGACTCAAAACATTTTGTTTAGTGAGTTTTTCTGGTAGTGACGAGTTTCTTGAACAATCAAAGTACGTATGCCAAATTTCGTGCAAAATTCTTTAAGCTTCAAACAGGAATTTAAATTTAGAAAAAAATTTCCCAAACTGTATAAAATTTGTATCGATGACCTAATTCAAAAACTCTCCGTATAAAACTTTCCAATTGGCTTCAAGCTCATCTCATTGAATTTCAAATTTAGACTTCTAGGCACACAAAATATCATCGTTTGTTATTATTCGCAGCAATTTGAATAAAAAATTTCAACATTTTCCGCTCTCGAAATGAAATTAAATTTTCTCATCGATAGAAAAAAATCTTCCAATAAAATCCTTTGAAAAAACACCAAACATTTCGGTTCTTTTGACTGCATAACGACAATTTTTCAAACACCCTTTCAAAAAAAATCCAAAAAACTCCTCGAATCGAGAAAATTAGCCCAAAACGCAATCGAAACGTTTCTACGAAGTAATAAAAACATTTCCAAGCTAATAAGGTATGCTCTCGAAGTCGAACGCGTGCTAAACTCTAAAACACTAACCTTCACCTCTTGTATAATAATTTTTCTCTCGAAAACCAACACAATGAAGCCGTTTGATGTTTTCACTTCCTCAGCAAGGTTATATAGATACACAAGAGTTTTTTTTTTTGTTATTATAACATTCTTTTCTCAATCTCGATCATTTTTTTACAAAAAAAAACTTCCTCGTTTACGCTCACTTTTTCCCCTTTACTACGTTTACCTACCAATGATACAAAATTTTTCATAATTTTCGTCAGGAATTTCCGCTTAATTTATAAAAGCAACTTTTTTTCTACCTCGAAATCTGCAGCGTTTTAATATAATTACGAGGTTTTGTTGCTCGGAGCTAGTTGTCGGTATTTTTCCACCGACTAAAAAGTCAACAAATTTTCGTCCGAAACAAGCGAGAGAGATTATTTCGCCACGTGACGTAATTTCGGCAACGATTAAAATAGCTATGCTCAGATTAAGCATATCCGAAATCTAAATAGGATAAAGAAAATACGTAAAAACGTTACTATAATTCACACCGCATAATGAAACGTTTTTTACTCGCTACAAAGCCTGCCAGCTCGAACATAGGAACGAAAAATTAAACATAAGGAAGTAAATGCTCACGCAATAAAGAAAATTCGTTCGAATAAATAACCATATTACGTATGTACAGTGAAACAACGGCATAGGTACGTTAATTATCCGCATTTTTATTTATACCGAGCACAGCTGGAAACGCGCGAGTATTTTGCAAAAGTACAGTTGGGAAAAAATTCTGCGTACGCTAGCTTGGGTAATTACTCAATCGACTACGGAGCCATATACGAGCATAATTATTAAAAGATGGTTGAATTAATTACCATCTCGAGGCGTCGACTAAATAGAAAACTTGCATAGATAATCTCAAGTCGCGAAAAGTTACGCGTTATTAATTCATAATATTTTTCAACTCTCGGGTACCTACCTAAAGTAGTCAACACGTGTTATGTTTTTGAAAATTCCATCGACGAATCGCATCTGATAAAATTAAAATTTCCGTTTATAACGCTCCAAAGCATCGAACCATTTGCCAAACCCAACGTTATCGTATCTTCCCCCTTCCTCTCTCATCTTGTAAGAATAAATCTTGACGTATGTTGCAAATCAATTTTCACCATTTTAGAATTTTTTATTCAAATTTTTTCTCACCGGCTTTGCCTTTTGAAGATGGCAAAAGTAAACGATACACTGCGAAAGGTTAAATATGCATATATTTTAAATTTTAAATTCGCTCGTATTTTTTTTTCACTACTCCGCCCGTAAACGATGCGAAATGAATAAACAAGCAGGCTGGCTCGTATATTTCATCCGAATTTCCAACGATTTCCATGAATAATTGACATCTCGCTAATATCACCTTAGACGAATTTCACCCCTGGATAAACCGACTCAATGTCGGATAATTTTTTCACCCTGAAAGACGCGAATAGGTACTCAAAGCAGCTTACCTAGCTCCGGTAGAATTGCCACAGAGAACTGGACCTCCGCTTTGATCATCTATTAACCAGTTCTGTTCGTCAGCTATCCACCTACGTGCGGAGAAAGTCTAATTAATATTTATTCGCTATGATGTACCCTACGTGAACCCTCGGCAGACGTTCCGATTGACACCTTTGGACGAATATTTTGCTTAAATTTGATTCTATCGGCGTTCCGAATCGTATTGGCGAAGAATTTTGAATTTGGCCTTCGATATCTTAGGTAGACTATATTCGTACATGAGTTATTTTGTAGAAGGTATCGAAATTTACGAAATAGCTCACGTGTAAATTTCGATTATCTCAAATATTTCTCAAGTTAGGGCTATTCGACAATTTTAATCAGCTTTAGCCCCTTCAATATTCAAGAAAGGCAAAATTTCCATATGAAATTTTTAGTAGCAAAATTCAAGGTCTATGAAATAAGTTATCTGCAAATTTCACCTATTTTGATTATTCACGGAGGCATCACCTTGTGAAAGATTTAAAAAGTTGTAGTGCCTTCAATTTTCAGATTAGGCAAAATTTTCATATAAACAATTTTGTAGAAAATGTCTAGATCTTTAAAATAAGTTATGTAGAAATTTTGCCTATTTCAAATATTAAGGAAGATATACTCGTTTTAAAGTTAGTAGTAATTTTCAATTGTACCTAGATGGATTATAGATTTTAAAGTGCTGCGATGCCTTCAATATTCAAGATAGGCAAAACTTGCATAGAAATAATTTTGTAGCAGAAGTCTAGATCTATGAAATAAGTTATGTACAAATTTTGCCTATTTCAATTATTCACGAAGTTATTTCACTTTGAAAATTTCAAAATATTCGATCCAGTGCCTTCAGCATTCAAGGTACGCAAAATTTTGATACAAACAATTTGATCGAAAAAAACTCACCCCTCGTTAGTTCTGCTTTCATACTACGTATGGAAGTATGAATGAGATATGCTACTACTTTTTGTGTAAAGTCTAATAAAATGTTATAATCCATTCATTTATATAAAATTTACGACGTGTCTGTCCGTTCGTCTGTCCGTAACGCTGACATTTTTCGTGACTTTTAGACATTTTGTCAGACTTCATGAAAATAAAAATTTTAAATATCCGACGCTAATATTTTTCAGAAGGTGAATTTTAGACATTTTGTCAGACTTTTTGAAACTTACAAGAATTTTGAATATGCAACCGTAATATTTTCCTTGATGAAATTTTTAAAAAATCCTAAAATTACCAAAAATATGATTTTTACCTTGAAATTATAATTTTGATTAAAATATTCACAGGTTTGACAAAAAAAAAAAATACAATTGACGAAAAACAACGATGTTAACCAAAAATGACAATTTTGATCCAAAAAACTAAAATTTTGACAAAAATGAGTGTTTGTACAAAACAGTGGTAATATTGACCAAAAAAAATGATGATTTAGATCAAAAATGACGAGTTTGACAAAAAATGACAATTTTTACCTTGAAATGATAATTTTGATCAAAATATAGCAGTTTTGACATGGATATGTCTAATGGCTGGGGTCAATCCTAAAAAAGTGTCCATTTTTT
>FIZU01025107.1:0-16143 GCA_900064475.1 Pseudococcus longispinus
GGTAAAAAACTATAAAAAACTCATTTAAAAAAATTAATGTTTTCATTGTTTTCACAACATTTTCAACTTTTCATTTCATTTTTTTTCATTTCATTCGCAGTTTTCATTTCCATTATAAACGATCTTTAATATGAAACGAATCGTTGAAAATTTTATTGGAATTCCGTTCTAATCATTTCTTTCGACTAATACGAGTATTTCAGAAATAGATTCGAATACTTCTGGCAATGAAGAACTTTATTCGAATCGCGCCCTCCACTGATATGTGCGTTCTGTACTCGAGGAAAGCGAGTTTTGAAAATGTTTTCGTAGAGTAACTTTTCAACTTGAAGTACCTATATAATATACTAAAAAAAATTGGCAAAACGAAAAGCATTTTCAAACCTCGCTCCGATCTGCTACGTACAAATACCTATTTAAAATGATTAATTTTTTTTTCAATAGGCTAAATTTTGATTTAATTTCAGATAAAATTGTGCAAAGCTGCCCTTTAAAGGCTGTAAATAATTTGAATAAAACCAAAGAAACGCAGGCAACTGTACCAAAATACCAAACGTACAATATCGCATCGATCATTAACACGTTGTCCGAAGTGCTGCACGGTTCGAAAGGTATGTTCGGTAACGTTTTTCGTGTTCATATCAAATGGTTAAACTTGTTAACAACGCGGTATTTGTGTACGGGTTCGATTTTGAAACCGAAAGTATCGCCATTCGCCGACTACTTATCGGTATTTCGTATTAATTTATTTACTCTTTACAGGTTCGCGAGAGTTACGAGAAACCGTCGCTATAGCATTGTGTAACATTAGTCATTTGAATTTCGAAGTTTGTTCGACAATTTTATCGAAATGGCAACCTCCCGAAGGTGCAATTAGCAACCAGACGTTAGAAGAAATGAACGAAATTATCAAGAGATGCCGAGTAGTGGCACCCAACGTACCGAATAGATGGCTGAAAGTTCTTCTGCCCAAGGATAGTATGCCCAAGAAGTATAATAATAAACGCAACTTCGCACCTCGCACATTTGAACGTGCGAACGGCGATTCGTCTCCGCAGCAACAAAAGCAGCGACAGCTGCCATCTAGGTTTCACGTGAAAAATTCTGTCGCTAGCGAACCTCCGAAGAAGAAGAAAAAGAAAAACAAACACAAAGGTAAGAAAAATCGAAATAATCGAGAAGAAAATACAAGAACTGAAACCCGATGTGATAGATAAATTTATAACGTACTTCGTAGGCTAAATTACGCGTGTACAGTGTTTTTTTTTGACTCGTCGGAGTTATTACCATTTTACCCGTTAGTTTTCTTTTTTTGAATTTTATTTGTATATAGGTATGTATATAGTCGCTAAATTTGCCGAGTTTTTTTTTAGCGTCGACCGAAAAAGATTGTCGGTAGTGACGATTAAGGTTCCTACGAGACGAGCATCATTTTTTTTTTTTTTTCATTTCGAGGTTTAAATTTTTTATGTTTACGCGATGTGTAGGTTACTATTTTTAATACCTACGTTTAACAGTATCTTAACGTTTTAATAAAACGTGATTTGTTTTGTTTTATTGTTTTTCGATATTTTAGTACGTCAACGTAGCGTATATAAAATAATGTAAAATGTTGTCCTATGTAAATGTACTCGTAGACTTTTCTCGGTATGCGTTTACACGGATAACGTAAACGTAATTGTACGCAAAGTACGATTATAAACACATCGTTCCGCATCTTCTCATCACCAGCCAACGAATTCTTACACGAATACTAAGTTGTCGGCGTTCGAGTACAAGTAATACGTACGACGGTGTATAAATTTTATTTCCAAGATGCGGGTGGCGTTCTCTAAATAACGTTTAACCATATTTTGTTTTCCAGCTGATAGATTTCGCGACTCCTTAATCGTATTTTTCCCTCGTCGTCCTCGTTATCAAGTCCAAGTTGTATAGAATCTCATTCAGTTGAAGAACGCGGCCGTTTTATCTTTTGAAATGATGACAAACTTGGGCAAGTTTACGTACCTACGTACTGTTGCGTGGGTGTGGTATGTGTTTATGTAAAGCGTGTACCTAGACCTACGTTTACTTACCAATTAGATAACGCGATGTAAACGGTGCGGTAATGTTACAGATGAATCGGATCACCCATTCTCAAACGAAAAGAAACACCGACTAATGGGACGTGTTCGGCCCTCTCTCGGGTACAATAAGCTTTCGAGGACTGTATCCCTTATTCGATAGTGAACCCTCCACACTGAAGTACCTCCGTTCTATCCTGAGGCACCGGGTGTGCAACGTACACGTTATATTAATAGAGCTCCGACGTTTCGTCGTAGTCGTACCGTTTGTCGAAGATCCGCGGAGGAGAGTAACGGTAAAAAGGGAGCGAAACAACTTCTCGGCGACTGGTGTGATTTAAACAAGTATGACTAATTTGCTGAGAACATCGGGGTCTGTTTCTCGTCTCTCTTCATCCAAACATTTATAAATTCGTTCGTTTTCCAACGGTTGTAAATACGTACGCTTTAAGCTTTTGATTTTGATTACACGCGCAACGAGAACGCATCCCTTAATGACGAATTTAATCTCGTAGTAGCCGATCGAATAAGCGTTTTTATTTCAAATTCAAACGGAATATCGAGGTTTGTCGCGAAACAACGACGAGTCGCTTCTCGTCGGTGAAAAGGATTGGGTACATGGGTATAAGCTCGCGTACATACCTAAAATTAATCCCACGGGTATCGAATCCTACTCGTTTTTTTGTTTCCTAGTCCTTGCGGTTCGACAAACACAATTTCGGGATGAATAGACGTAAGAACAAAAAAAAAAAAGGGAAAAAAATCAAACGAAAAGAATAACTCGAAAACTCTCATTTGTTCACCCTTCGTTTCAACATTGCGAAGAAAGGTTGAAATTGAAATCGTTGGTTTTGTCGATTCTACGTGTCGCTTATGGGTTTATGTATGTAGGTATATCTCAATTCCAGATGGTATGTGTATGCGTAGTTACGTATGTTCTGTACTTTATAGTTGCAATGAGTCATGCTTACTACGTTTCACCATCGGTTGTAGAAAATAAAAAAGTATTATGGTGCATTTTACGAGTGCATCTCGATGTACAGAAAGGACGACGGATGTGTATTTTCAAGTGTTGTGCGACTCCACGTGGCCTCGTTCCTCATCGAGACCCCCCCCCCTCCCCTATCTCTTTCCCTACAGCCCGGGCTGCATTTAGCTATACGCGTTTACAATGATAAACCCACCCATTGAGTTTTCACGAGCTGACTAATCACCTCAAATGACCGGAATACCGCTCTTCATCCTCGTAATACTAAATCTTTTGTTTATTGTAAAACCTATACCCTTTTCTTGTTGTTTTGTTTGTTGCGTTTGATGCGGAGAGTGCGGATTGTCATTATCGGAGAGGTTTTGTTGCAAGTCCCTACGTCTACCACAGCCAAATATGACGTCATTGTACGACCCTGCTGTTATGTTTAACTTAGCCCTTCGACTTCGGAGATCGAAATAAGTCATCGCAAAATTTTCCAGTTTTCCCTTTCCTTTCTTTTTTCTTTTTTTAATTCGATTGTCTGTTGCATGGTTTCTACGAGTAAAGGTGACGCATAAAGAAACCGATTTCGACATGACGTCATGTTAAATAATAAATGTGAACGAGTCGAGTGGTAAAAACGCGTTCATCTTATAAGTACGAGTCTATCAAACGCGCTAGCTCTGGAAAGCCGCAGTGTTTTACCTATCTATCAATCGAATGGTGCGCTTTGCCAAGTTTGTGTAAGTTCTTCGTAATAGTACCTACGTAGAATTGTGGAATTGATGATCAATCTACCTATGTATGTATTCCTATATTGTGTTTCATCTACCAAACTCGGCGAATTAGATTTCGAGTAGATACATCGAGTACCTACCTATATTGAATTAATGTTTGATATTCGCTGGTAACTCGATGACCTCGTGTTGTTGCCGTTTGGTGTATTGTACCTACTCGTATCTCGTACTTTATTTCCGTGTAGAGCTGTGCGCGACTAGACATTAGACATAGACATAGACATAGACATAGACATAGACATTCGCTACCTACAGTTGATTCGATTTAGTTCCGTAAACTACGGAAATTATCGTACAATAAGCCGTTTTTATGTATATTGTTTATTAGTTTAGTAAATCGTCGCGAAGTGAATAATTACCGTATTACCTACTTACTCGGATTAGTTTTTGACAATTCTGCGTTGATAATTTCGAGCTCAAGTTTCGTCCAAGTTTATAACACTTTTATGTAAGTGGACAACGATCTACATCGAATTCAACAGGTTAGTTAAATTTATTTCATATATTTACTTTTTGTGGTATTAGGCTTTGAAAACTTGAACTTTTTCGCGTATCGTCGGAAACTTTGGTGGTTTAATTTTCCTGATTGCTTCGGTTAAGTATTGTATTCTTGATAAGTACTTATACCTGCCCGCATAATATGGGCATTCAAAAAACTGATATCTCGCCATGTTGCAATATCACGTGCCTACTTATGCTACATGCGAATAACGAGTACCTCGGTAGATATGACTCATAAATGGACGTATTTACGAGCTTGGTTATTTTTGAATTTCTTCGACATTTTTGAATTACCTACCATTTTTATTTTACAACGCAATATTTTAAGCTATTTTTGAGATGAAAAAATTGTTTTCAATTTTTAAAATACCTACTTACCCAGGTTTTTATTTGGTATTTCAATCTTTAATTTTTCCCCAACTCTTAGTGTTACCTAATTCGAGTTTGTGAATTATTTTTTGAAATTCTGTGCAAATACGTTTTTGTTTTTTTTTTCAAATCATTTATCACGCATCAAGCAATTTAAATGCGATCCGGTCGTTATTTTTTCAACTTGCATACCGTAATTATAATCTTGAATGGCGCAGAAGCGTCGAGTCGATTAATAATAAAATAAATAAACGCGTAAAATAAACGGAAATTAAATTTGGTGGGTAAAGTAAAGAATAAAATTCGAATTTTTGTGATTCTGGATTGAAAAAAAAAAAACAATCAAACAAACGAGGATGCGTAAGTTCGGTACAGCAAATGTTTAGGTTTAAAAGAACTTGAAATATCCGTAGCTTTTATTGTTCTTATACTTTTAGATCCATCGTTATGGTGATAAAGATTTCAAAAATGGCGGCAATACTTTTACCTCTGTCGGATGATGTACCATCGAAATCGTATTCGCTTACTTTTCCGTTGATGATGAAGAAAAAGAGGTCGCTGTCAAGTTTATTATCGACATCGTCGCAAGGTAAGTGTAACAGTGAATCATCAAATACCTGTTCACTTTTCTGAAGGTCGGAACAAATATCGATTATTTTTAAATTTATAGTATCTGTATACTTATTACCTATCTGTCCTTTATTCAAGTTGTAAGTGACTAAAGTACACGATAAATTTAAATTTCCCTCGTCGTTTTTCGTCGATTTCGACGAGTCAATTGTTTGATCCAGTCCTCTCCAATGCACGAATACAGCATTGTACCTACATACGTCTCGCGTAGACTGATTTATAAAAAAATTTCGCTCCGCTCGAACGTCTTGTTTGTTTTGTTAGAATTTCGATACGAAACGTCGAATGATTTATGCAATTACAGTGTCACTCAACCCCCTGCGTATACCCCTGCTTAAAATAATTTTCAAGTACCAAGTACAACCGTACTCGTTCCGGTCATCTGGTCCGGCTATTGACATCAACCGTATCCTGGGCGTTGTTTTTCATTTCCGATTATTTATTGCGCTGCTCGCACCCGTGTGGTATATATACTTTCAATGACTAACTCGTTCGTATATTACGATTTAACGATACAGTTTGTAAATACCTTCGTTAATTCGGAAACTAGGTTAGCGACTCTATTATATCTCAATTGTTGTTAATCAAACGTCACGTTGTTGTAGTCGAAATATTTCAATTATTACTCAACCTAACATACCAACAATTTTTTCCTTTGAAAACAATGTAGAATGCGTACTGTACAGAGGCGTTGATTTGTTAATTTTTATAATTGTGTTTTTATTAATTTATAGCTCCGACAAACACTAAGCCAATGTTTCGTTAAGTAGTCAGCATAGCCGCTGTAATAATTTTTATACGCGAGTGGTTCGTTCCATCGTTGTCATCTTTTTGTTTGAAATTCTGCCGGGTAAGGAAGTGTTTTTTTTATGTCGGCAGTAGCAGTAGCGTTTGGCAATTTTGATGCGTTAAACAGTCCTTTTTAATGACAATACATGTTTTGCTTTGTCGTTACTATACGATTACGTACAAATCTATACCTCCGTAGCTAATTAGCTACCCAAATTGTGAAGGTTGCTATATTGGGGAATTTTCGCGTAAAAAATAGCTAAGCTAAAAAGAACACTACGTAGGTATCGCTACCCGTATTTTTGAAATTTTGAAAAATACTTACGCACGTTTTGATATCGTTACATTTTAGATAGATGCAAAATTTATTTTTAAAAATTTCCCCACTTCAAGTATAGCTGAAAGGTATTGCGATTAAATGTCATTTTTCATATTTTTTTGAATTTTACTACTGACACAGTAGTACCCGAATGTGTACCAATTGGCCATTACTTTGTAGATATTCGTTGGGGGTGGATGTGGCAGTGCACTTTTTGAATTTGCTGAGGTATTCTTGTAAAATAATGATCTAAAATTGGGCATTTGTATCCTCTTCACCATCTTCTGAATTTTTTCTCAGTAAAACGTTGAAAGGAATTAATTTTAAGTAATCCCGAACTAGGTAGGTATTCTTACCTAAAACGCAAAACTGAAACAATTCTGCACTGCTCGTGTACTCGAATCGATTTTGTTTGTCATGAGAATAACGTGAGTTAATCTATCGCCCTTTTCAAAACTGAAGAAACCTACTTATGTAAAAAAATTGACTTTATTTCGCCACGTGTTGGTTGATCAGTAGGTAAAATAAGTAGATAGGAGTATGTATGTAGATGCGTACAATTAATGCGCATACTATACTATAGCACCTATGTAACTAAGTATGTACTATGTGTATGTATGTGTGTACATATTTCGTTGATCATTATTTGAATTGTCTCCACTCGTTTTATTGACGAATTAAGCTTCGAATTCGATAATTGATGAAAGTTACGTACAAGTATTTTATTTTTGAACCGCGCCTTTCTCTAAATTTACTCGCAAGGCAGATCCGTAGATCGTGAAAAATGCTGAAAATAATTTCTATTTAATGAAAAATTGAAAATTAACAAGCGCAAAAAAATTATGCTCGGTAAATTTCCGATAAATTAAACGGAGACGCGAGTCCCTCAACTTTGGTAGCCCGCCCATTATAGGTATGAGTCATCGTCTCAGTGTTTACTGCGAGGTGGGTTGGAGGTAGCGAGGTTGTATTCCCTCTTTGTTTCCCCTCTTTGAGCATACCATACCCCCCGACACGAAACAAACTGAAACTGACTGAATTTTGTATCGAATCTCACGCACGTCCACACGTACACTGAGCAACAAATGAACGTAATTCTACTACTACTACTACTATTAATCTAGGTAGTCGAATATACGTAATACGTACATTCGCTACAACTATCGTAAAAAATATTCGTACGTACACCTTGTTTTCTTCAGATGTGTTTGTGTGTATACGCGCCAGTGCGAATTGTAACATTGTGGTGTGGTGTGTGGAACGTGAATCGTGAACGAAACTTCTCCCACTCCTTTTTTCTTTTTTACTAACCTAACGTGCACATTCCACAATTCGGTTTCTAACCGATTTCGCTTATCAACAGTGAACAGTTATCATAATGTCTGCTCTTTAATTAAATATCGCGAATTAGTTTATGATTTTAAAAATTTGGAATACTAGTAATGAAATTTTACGCGTGTGTATAATGTGCCGATCGCGTTGACGGTGTTGGAAATATATTATCTCTACCGATAGTTATCGTACGATTACGATTAGTCTTGTGTGAAATGTGCTCGTTTGTGTAATTCGACCATCATTTCGTCGTACCGGAACTGAATAATAATCGATCGATTGTTGAAAAATGCATCGTCCAGCCGTCACTACCAGGAAGTTGATTTCTCAGGTGAGTTCGAACGGCGTTTTTGCATTATTTTCCTGCGATGTAATGAAATTCCTTCGAGTTGGATTCTAAACTACGGTCACCTACACATGTATCTCTCGAATCGTGATCATTTCTCTCGCTAAGCGTGTATTTCGTTGTTCGACTCGTTGAAATGAAAAGTTTATCCGATATGCTTTTCAAATAGCTCGTTAGAATTTTAATAATAACCGTTGTAAAATAATCGTTCGTTTTATTCCAAGTTGAAATTATTGGAATTTGAATTCGAGAATTTTTTCATTCTTCATTCGGTTTACTTCGGTGAAGAAGTAAGATAGGAGCCGAACACAGTCGAACTCGCTCGAACCAATTCGAAGTGTAGTTAGTTTGGTTAAAAATGAGGTTTTCGTTGTGTTGTGAAAATTTACGTGCGAAATATCGTCTTTTTTATTTAAATTTATAACGTATCCTTTTGAAATTCGTAGTTATTGAAATAGTATACGTAGAATAGGCTTCGATTGTACGTGATAAACGGCTTATATAGTTTTATATTTATACGTCGTAATGGTCGTGTAAATGCTAATTTACGTTCGTTTCGGCCGCGATGGGAAAAATAAGTACGGTGCGGCGCGTTCCTCTATCAGTGTTGCTATCTAGCTCGTAGCTCCTCGTGTTATCAGTGTGTCCAAATGATCGATGCGTTACGTATGAAAATTTTCGATTTTTCTTTCGTTTTCGTGATCTGGGAAACTATTGCAAGTGTTGATTGAGGCAGAATGACGAACCGAGAGTGATATTTTATTGGTGCGAATATCGGCATTTATGGCGATGTTGTTTGTGCCAGATAGTACCTTTTGTTTACGTTGAAAGTTGCCCAATTTTACAACATTCGGATCGAGCTCGCATTTATCGATTAAGGTTTTCTCGTGTGCGTAGTATAAACTTGCCAAGCTTCGATTATTAGTTCGTTATTATCCGGCATTGTGAAAGTTTTGATATATTTCAACGGCGGAAAACTAAAAAGTATCCTTATATTTCAACCATACGTTAACGGTGTTATCGCATGTTATATCGCGTATATTTTACGTTATATTGGTAGTAATTTTTTATTTTATTCGCGTCGCGGTTACCGGCCGATGGTCGTACAATTCGACTACGAAGCGATCGTCTCACGGTTTCGCGATTAATCGTTCGTTTGTCCTTACTTCGTTAGGTGTCTCATCGAGTCATTTGTCAGAATTACACGATTATCGAATAATACGGTTATTTTAGTTGGAAAGTTTGTCTTTGATCGTAGATCAATGTCAGGGGTTTCATACGTACGTAGGTATTTCTACTCTTTATATTTGTATTGTTTTTGTATCACATTGCTCCATTCGCAGTCTGTAGTTCGTTGAACGGAAAGCGCGATGATACGACGATGTGCCATCGGAATAGCGGTAGTGGAACGTCTTAAGTCTTTACGAATGTGAAAAATCCGAATTCGGCAGACTATTATCGACCATCGGACGTATTTACGTACGTTTGTCGTTTCTATTTAGGTAACCGTATCGCGAGAGAGACATCAAACGCAACAGCAAAGAGTAAAGAATCCCCGACTGGCGACTGCCGCTTACGAGTCTCTGGTACCTAATTTTTGGTTCGTGAGTCATCCGTCGTGTCATTAACCATGTAGTACCCGGTACTTACCGCGCGTACAAATCCGTCGCGAAATACCGAGACCGACTACGGTACATGTACGTTTATTACGTTTCATTTGAGAAACCCGTCCATCTTTCGACCAATTATCGAACAGGGGTTTCAAAAGTGGGCCCGAATGACGACGACCAAACGGAATTTCTGTTTTCTATCCTAGTACGTTACGTATACCCAGAACCCGCACGTCGCAATTTTCAAAAAAAATATCATCCATTCCACCCTACGGTTTACTCTTTATCGCGTGTCTGAGAGCTAATCACCTCGGATCACGTTACCATCGTGAAAATCGACTTAGTACGTACGTTTGTTTTTCATTCGTCAGCCAAGCGTAAGAGATGGTTTCGGTACGAATTTATTGTCATCGGTAGTTCCGCTGCCAAATCTGGTACATATTTGATATTCGAATGCCCGATGACGATTGTACCACTTTTTCCTCGCTACAGTCTCGAATACGTTGTAAATTTGGAAAATTATCTTCGTATATCGCGTATACTTCGCGGCTGTTTGTAATAGCGATTAATTGGGCGGTATTTCTCATCGGATAATTTTAGCGAAATCGTCGCTTTGTTTCGTGTACGGCAAATTGACGAATTGCCGCGCCTTTATCGAATTAATTGGAATATTTCTATTCGTACCGCGATCGCGTGAGAAAAAATTGTAGCTAGAATGAGTCGTTAAGGTGGAAACATTTCAACCGCAGAAACTACTAGTAACGAAAATGACTTTGTTTTTTTTTTTTTTTTGAAAACGAAGGATTACCGTACGAAATACGAACGTGTATAGCCGTCAGCCGCTTCTCGAGTTAATTTTTGAATATAGCAGCGTCGGGTGAGAGACGTCGGAAAATGGTGGAAAATTTCGTATCGCGAATGAGTCCGCTTTCTCGGCCGAAAGCTCGGGCTCGACGATTCGTATCATATTCGACTCTTTTGAGCGCTGGTTACCGCGATTTTGTCGCGTACGCTGTTGGTAATACTGCAATTCTGAAGTGTTTATGTGTGCGTTGGTTTCTACATTAGGCGATGACTCATCGGGCACACCGCCTCACCGCGCCGCGTCTTTGCGAGGTTACCGCTGTAACGCAAATACGAATACGTTGAAATTAAACGGGTCGCGCACGCTGCCCTATGCCGCGCTTGATGCACGGCGCGGCGCGGCGCGGCGACGTCCAAACTTTTTTATTAGAAAGCTTCGAAGTTGCCGTATTCGCCTTTGCCGGTGTCGTCGTCATTAGGTTCGCCAATTTCAACCCATATTTTCTGTACTCGATTCTTTTTTCTTTTTTTTGTTTCAATTATCGTACAACGCGATGCGGTACGTTGAACCACGCCTGATGCGCGATCAGGCGTTCGCCATCTATCGCTGACGATATTATCGCCGGTAAGTGGGCCGAATCGAATTTTTCGTTTGTTTGTAGGTACTAATACTTGGTTTATTCGGGCTTTCCAATGGTTTTGTTTTCCAACTTGGAGAGCGGTAGACTGTCGTACTTATTGGGTCTAGGTCTAGGTACGAGAACGATAGTTTGTGCGAAGGTAGCATCGGTCGTATCGAACGTGTAAACGAACGTATGTACGCGAATGCGTACGTAAACGCGTAGTCTATCTAACGTTAGCAACTTAGGTTATTCGCTTGACCGTGTTAAAAGTTGAAAGTCGAAGCGGTTGTTTGGACGATATTTTCTTGATAACTCGCTTCCTTACAGATACGAATTCATGCGGTAGCGAAGCGATCGGCCACTCGTCCGTTCTACTAATTTGGTGGCTGCTTCCTTACGTGCCGCTGTGCCGTCCATCGCAGCATGTACTCGCGTACCGCTCTGCTTCTGCAGGTGGTTCGACCCGCCACCATCGTGACCAACGTCGGCAAAAGGTCGGTCGCCTTCAAAGTGCAAGTCAGACGGCTGGACGATCACTTGGTGTACGAGACGAAGCTGTATTTGCGTCCGGAAGTATGTCGTTCGTTGCTGACGTCCCAAAGCGCGCAGTGCACGACGCCGCCATTTCGCTCGTCTTCCGAACGTTCGGTAGACCGGAGCGGAGCGCCGACGAGCGTCGGCGGCAACTCGACGACCGCGACCGCGTCGGCCACAACCGAGGCCGGAAGCTCGTCGCCGACCAAGGCGAAAACGGTATTGGACGAGTCGGCGATCGGCGGCGGCAGCAAAACCAGCCCTTCGCGCATACCCCTAGATCCGAGCGTGTCTTCGCTGGAGCGTAATTTCATAACGCCGGGCCGAGCGATGGCCGACTTCATGTTGAAAATCGAACATCTGGAAGGTTTGAAAGCGACCAAACGTCGGTCGCCGTACATCAACCAGCCGCCGATAACCGTGTATTGGCGCAAAGACGTCGAAGCCAAAGCGTTGGAGGTGTGGGGCTCGAAGGATAACCTGCTGAAGGAGATACTGCGCCAGCAGCTGGAACGTAAGTTGCTGGAGCAGAGTAACGCCACCATCAAGCGTCAGCTGCGTAGTTCGCGACGAGAGAGCCTTTACGAGCAGGATCAAATGCAGCAGAAATCGGCGAGCAGCGGCTTGCTGGGCCATTCGGGGCGCGTAGTGCTGTCGGCCATCACCATAAATTTCACCAACTTTCTGATGAAGTTTATCGCCTGGTACCATACCGGCTCGCACAGCCTGTTCGCCGAATGCATTCATTCGTTGGCGGACACGATGAATCAGGTGATTTTGGCGTACGGTATCCACAAGTCGGTGCAGAAGGCCAACGCCGACCATCCGTACGGCTATACCAACATGAAATACGTATCGTCGCTCATCTCGGGAGTCGGCATATTCTGCGTGGGCACCGGACTGTCCGTATATCACGGTATCGTCGGCCTGATGACTCCTTCGCCGTTGGACTCGATCTTGTGGGCGTTTCTCAGTCTGGCCGGATCGCTGATGACCGAAGGCGCCACCTGTATAGTGGCCATAGCGTCGATTCGTCGCGGCGCCCGAGAAAGCAACATGTCCGTCAAAGACTACATACTCACCAGTCAAGATCCCAGCGTGAACGTGGTGCTGCTGGAGGACTGCGCCGCGCTGCTCAGCATTCTGGTGACCGGCTCGTGTATCGGACTGGCCGCCTTCACCGGCAGCACCGTACCGGACGCCGTCGGCTCGTTGCTGGTCGGCGGCATCCTCGGCGCGGTCGCCTCCTTCATCATACACACCAACGTTACCGCCCTCGTCGGCCGATCCATTTCCCAAGAGTTTCTCGACAAGATCAACTACGAGCTCGAGTCGGACGTCATGATCAGGGGCATTCACGACGTCAAGGGCATCGACATGGGTAACTCGCTCATCCGATACAAAGCCGAATTGGATTTCGACGGACGCGAACTCACCCGATTGTACCTCGACCATCAAGACTTGAAAAGCATGTTCGACGAGGTTAAACACATGAAATCCATCGACGAATTCGAAACGTTCTTGTTGAAACACAGCGAGAACATTATCGATACGATGGGCGGCGAAATCGACCGTATCGAAGTGAAATTACGAAAGAAATTCCCCCAAATTAGGCATTGCGATTTGGAAATACTATAGTCGCGCGTCCGCCTCCTATTTGGCGCGTAGCCGTCTACCTAACGTACGCACAACGCGCATATACCAGTCTGTACGTCAACCTGTAAACCGTATCGTAATTATCTTCTACCCTTTACCCAACTATCTACCTTTGTTTTTCTCGTGTTCGCGTCCCGTCTTACGTATTAGTACCGTAAGTATCTATTCGATGTATTGTATATTTCGCCGTCGCTGTGATAATACGCTCGTATTTATTATTCTTTCATTACGTCGTCTTCGTCTTCGTGGGCCTTTTTTTCTTTCCCCTAAATTATTTGTAAGCTTTCGAAAAATTGTGAAAACAGCCTAATTTTGCTAGTACGCTGACTAGCTCCCCTCATTTCAGTGGACCAAAGTGCCATAACTCGAGTACGCGTCTTACAGTGCAACGGTGTAACTCGCACGATTCGATATTGCCTAAAATTTTTTTCCTCTTTTTGCGGTAGGTACCTAAGTACTCGCATCATTTCCAACATTAATTTACGACAGTCTCGACCGGAAATTTATTTCTCAACTTGGCGTCTTCGAAAACATTACAGATTATTTTTCTTCGCCGGTTTCCCATATTTGTTTTTCTCGATAAGCCATGTTTGGTAGGAAGAGAAGGCAGCTACGGTGATTTTTCATTTTCGCTTTTACGTAAAAACGGATGACCTGAAAGGTCAAAAAAAAACGAGACGCGATTGACGCGTGATTCGATGCCGGGATATTTGTATTTTAAGTTAAGGACTCGAAGAGCTTTCGTCGTATTACTTCGTAATTACCCCCGATTATGTATCTTTCATTCCAAATTGCCCAGTTTTTGATGAAATTTATGACGATAGTCGGCGGATACCAACTGTAGATAGCTACTGCGAAAATAACGGATACACGAGGCACGTAGGTGCGTGTTTGAAAAAGCACGCGTTTACCAATTTGGTTGTTGGCATTTTTTTCACCGTGTACTCGCAATCGCATTATTCTTGGAAAAGAATCAAAACATGGTGTCTATCCTATCGACCGAAAGGCTCGAAAAAACCGAGATTTTCTAAACGAATTAACAAGTTGTAGAAAACTCGAGAGTTGTGTTGGAAAATTTTGAAAAATTGAATTATAAATCGCCAACTTCTAAGACCACCGAAGAGGTGAAACAACCCATCTTCGACTCTCATTCTTATTTCTCACCAAGTGGCAAAGTTGTTTAGTTGTTATTCTAAATGCGTGAAAGTTTTGCTTTTTTTTACGTGAAAAAAACTGCGCTTTTTGACGTAAAAGTACCTGCGATTTGGATTTGAAAACTGCAGGCAACGAAATACGAAATCCGTGTAAACTTGGCTAAAACATACAAAATTTCGATAATGGTCTTTAATTGCGTTTTCAAATTCGGTACCGAAGAATATTTCGCTTCGCCGGAGCTAAATTGTATTTTTTTTTTCTGTCGATGAAATGGGTGGAAAAAGTAAGGCAGGGTACGCTTCTGTCGTAATTTTTGGTACTCCTTGTGAAATTTTGTTTTAGCTTAGGTACCTACGTTTTCATTGCGAATACAATGTAGATGCGCGCGATAGATCGATTATAATTAAAAGGCGGAATAATATTTTGAGTTTTGATAAAAAAACAGTTCGAGTCGAGAAATTCAATTTCTCCTATTTTGCTAGGCACTAGACACCGTGTGAAAAAAACGTTGATTTTATTAGTCGCTTTAAAACTGAATTTTGAGACAAATGTACTACAAAGGGTTTGGACGATAGATCCCGCACCTACCACATACCTAAACGGGGAATAAGGTTTATTCGCGTGATTATTGTTGTTTATGCGATATGCACTTACTGCGAGTATGTTTGTTCGCAACCTGTAAATATGTTTGCTACTTACAAGTTACATTTGCGTAAAACCATTGCCACTTGATCACGATTCCAAGTTTATAGTGAGTTTGTAAATTACCTGTTATTACTTTTTTTTTTTTTTTGATAATTGGAAATAAAACGTATTTTTAAAGAAACCGTGTTGGTTTTTAACGCGTTCGAATAAGTTTAAAAAGATAAGACGTAACGGATATTCGGATGGCTAATGGCTAATGGCTAATGGCTAATTGGCTAGTACAGAATACAGATGCCCGAATGGAATGGGTTGACGCGACATTGTTTACACCTGCGTGCATGTGCCTGTGCGGCAGTTTCCGTCTACGTAGGTAAATGTGCGTACTAATTCAGTTTTGCCTTCGGAGCGGTAACTCGTGTGTACTTGCGTCCGCATTATTTGAAGATGATTCGGTTGTACCTGTTATTTACCGTATTCTGTCACATCAAACGTCAAACGCTCCGTTTTAATTCGATTACATATTGTTGGTAAACACGGAGCAATGTTGTACGGTGTACGTTGCGGTCGTGTTGTTGTAGATGCGGTATCAACATTCCAGTATTTGCGAAATTATAGGCCCGCGCGATCAACTTACTTATTGATAATGTTTATCGAGTTAAGTTTTATTTTTTTTCCAACTAAACCTTTGATTTTAGGATTTTCTGGCCAAATTAAGCGTGCTAAGACCAAAATGCGAGGGATGAAAATTGCAGAGGTTAAAAGTCTCTCTCTGATGCGAGCTTAGTGTTTCTCGGGGCTTAGTTTTCGAGAGTTTCGCAGTCAAAGTGTTTTTTTTTCACTTTCAAAACCATCGACCTTGTAAATGGGCCCCTTTTTTTTGACATGGATATGTCTAATGGCTGTGGTCAATCCTAAAAAAGTGTCCAAATTTTGTGTCCAAATTTAGTGTCCAAATTTTTTGTCCCAATTTCGTGTCCGCAAAAAACGACACGAAATCTTT